>CAKAOH010002911.1:3665-46126 GCA_916701665.1 Sebastiscus tertius | reverse complement strand
TTATTACCTCAGTAAACATTGTAAACATGAGTTTATGGTCTCAATCGCTAGTTTCAAGTCTTCTTCAATACAGCATGATGTTAATTTAGTAAATTATGATCCCATTTAGAGTGAAATAGACCATAAAGCAGGGTATGCTTGAGGGCGTGGCTACCATGTGATTGACAGGTCGCTACCACGGCGTTGTCCGGTCTGGGTGTTGTCCGTGTTTTCGTCTTACAACTTTAACCTTTTCACAGTGTGTTTTCAGTTCATGAAAATGAATTTTTACCTTTTTTGTTGCCTAGAAATACCTTATTCAGCGTTCAGTTGTACTTAGCTCCACCCTCTCTTGTCACTTCTGGTTGCAAAAAAACAATGTGGCGACGGCCAAAATGCTGATCTCGAGGCTTCAAAACGTCAGTCCACAAACCAATGGGTGATGACATGTTGACAACGTCCACTTCTTATAAACAGTCTGTGATCCATACCAAACCTCATGGAAAATCGTTTTCTGTAGTTGTCAATATATCTGTATTGTTAATATAAAAACAAATTCTGTTACATCCCTTTTGCTTTTATATAATCAATATGTTCTTACTGGCCATCTCTACTTTCAGTTTGACAAGATGACTTGCCCGCTAATTAAACCTTCTCAGAGCCGTAACTCACAGACTGATAACAGAACACACAGATACGCTACACTTAGATTCAGTGTGACGTACAATTATATACAATTATCTCTGATGTCCATCATAAATAAATACCCATAAATCTACTTAGAAATCCTATAAATAAGACACTTCTTATAACTCCAGACAAGTTTTCGTCTGTAACAAGTTTCAGTCCAGTCCTATTTGTCTGTGCACCCATCGATACATTGCTAAAAGGAATTTTGTTTAAACAAACAAGCAGTTGCCAAGCTAGACCCCTGGTTGGACCCCTCCATTATTTAGCAGGCAGCGCTTACTACCTTCATTTATTTACAGTGCTTAATCATTTATTTCCTTTTCGACGACCTAAAGCTCCCCGGTTATTAACTACATCGATATGGGCCCATTGCCAAAGCGTATTCCTGCTGAGGCTTCTCCGCCGCCTCAATAAGTTTCCCAAACAATAATTGCTTTTACAGGACAGAGGGAGATGCAGTGCACGGGCTCCCCGAGCATGAGGGTCTTTCCCAGAAGGCGCTCCTCTCCACAGTAACTGCCTTTGCTCTGCTGGCTGCTTGCCTAATTAAAGGTCAGTTAGCTAGCTGGGTGCCAAAGCAGCATAAACACATTAAAGGGAGATGCCACTCAATAACGCAACTCAGCGGAGGTTTTGTGAACATCGGGTGCTGTTTTCCTCTTGCCCTGAAACACCGATATTGCTCTTCAGGTAGGGCTCATGAGAGATAATGAGCTCGTACCGGGTGCGACTGCTCAGTGCCTCTCAGCTGTCAGAGCAGTTTAAAGTGGACATATGAACCTTTTTTTTTTTTTTTTTACCGGAGTAAAAGGATTCATTGTGTTTCGATATGTTCATCTAACTTGTGTTTTTTTTCCCCAGTGAGCATGACTTGGGTGAGGATGACATCTACGACTGCGTGCCGTGCGAGGACGATGGGGATGACATCTATGAGGACATCATTAAGGTGGAAGTACGACAACCCATGGTGAGAACATTGTGTCACAATCTCTGCCCCTGTTATCATTAGTATTATTTTTTAAATCAATTATTGTTTATGTAGTTGTCTCAGGTGTTTTTCCTTATTGTGAATCTGATGCTTGCTGAAGGTCTGTGACTGAAGGGTTGTATTCTCTTAGGCCCACTTACAATCCGGCCCGTACGGTCTAAGTCACCTTAGACTTAGTCGCCTGTTACCGGGAAGGATGCAATGAACAAATACTGCTAATTAGAGGACACACACACACACACTTCCTCCCACTTACCTCAGTATTTGCATGATGTCATATCTCTAAACACACTCAGGTCTCTTACACAACTGGTGATAAATTTGACTTGCTTTGCCTTTCCCATGCTGCAGATCAGATACATGCAGGTGAGTGCCGCTGTGCTTGTGACTCACCCCCACCCTGTCACCTAACTCCCTCTACCACTTAATTTAAAACCAACTCATTGCATCCCAAGAGAATGACCTGCCAGTTACATTATTGACCCGTGCCTCGGGGTAAAGGAGACCCCATCTGGTTTAAAGTCTGACTCAGGGCCCATCAAGGAGACAGTTGTGACTTCAGCTCGGTGACCGCGGTGTTAACTGACGTCAGCGAGGACCACCAGCTGCCACATTCAAAACCTCAAAGCACGAGACAAATAAACATTATCCTGCTGACTCTGAGCCCTGCTTCTGATTGGTTGATTGCACGCTGGATTTAGGCCCGGACTGGCCTCGTATTTCTACATTTTTAGCCCCAGTTTTTGTTTTATCTGCACTGGTTATCAACAGCTAAATCTGTTCCAGATGGCTGAGATAGTCGGGCCTGCTCATATCGCTCCCACAACGTAGAACATCTGTATAGAAATGAAGCCTTTGTCTGTTTTTTTTTTTCATGGTCGTTTGGATGAGTCACTTGCAATATGCATCACAGTATATTGTCCTTTCAAAGAAACACATGTATATGTATATATACTCATGTTTGTACATGAAGACCTACTCAGACGCCAGGTCTCTTGAGAAGTGCTCTATGTAGATCAGTCTGTATCTTTCCCCCATCCTCCACCGCCCCCTCACAAAGTGCCTGCTTGCATGGCTATGACTTCAAATCCATTTATTCATCTACATATCCATACATATGCCGGTAACACTTTATATTAACCATTTACAAGTGGTAAAATTATAGTTAATTAAACTTAGTTATTTTACTGTTAACAAACAGTTAAATTATAATATTTTTCCTAATCATAAGTAATACTATAATTTCTGTCATTTTATCATTAGTTTGTGTAATATGAAATAATAAGTTTATAAATGATATATTATAGCTGATAAGAGATATTAACAATTACATTCTGATTACATCAGTAAACTATTAACAGTTTATTGTTGCACACATAACATTTTATATACTATAGTAAGTATTTATTAATGATTACCAAACAAAAGATGGACAAGAAACCAATTATTAACCATTGATAATAACCAGTGTTAACTATCTATCTAAATAATCTTTATAGACGCTTTACAAAGTGTTATTTTTAACTATTTAACAAGGTATTATAATCACCAGTTGCAACTTTAAAAAAGCCTTCTAAATAATGTTTATAGACATTGACAAATACAAAGTGTTACCACTATCTGGTCCATCTATCTATGTAATGTTTATGGATGTTTTACAAACAATTTCTTAAAGGTTTACAAATGATTTCATAATCATTAACAAATGATTATATGTATAGTGTATAAAATGTTATAATGTGTGCAACAATAAACTGTTAAAATAACATAGATTATAGCATTATGATTAAAGATTATTAAATATCATTTCATTGTTTGCTTACATGGAAATAACTATTAATTAAATTTAATTGACTATCAATTTACCATTTATAAATGATGGTTATTATAAAGTGTTACCCAGCCAGCCACACATACAGTGACACATAAAAGCTCACACCCCTTCTCTCATCATAAGTCAGTGTCATCATCACTTCACTTTTTACTCCATGCCAGCGAACTGCAGTTATATATGTTTGTAGAGCTCAGTCCAACCTGAAGGACAGCACTGTTGAGCATAGTGACCATGTTTGAATATAGAATTTACCGTCTTAAATTTTTGGATTCACTTTTCCTTTTGTTCCATCAGCTATTGGTTTCCATTCATTTGTAGACGGTATGAAGATCAATTAGCTAATCTAATCAATATTATGCTCAGGACTCCTTGGAAAGCAGTATTGATAGTGAATGGATTATCCCGGTGAAATAAAGTAGAACAGACTCTTGAAACCAGCTCGAGTCGTGTAATCCATCACGGTCAACATCAAGTCCGGATTCATTTTTGTCAATGTTACATTATGGTTGCATGGTGAATTGATTGGGAAAGGTCTGCACTGCATTATCTCATACAGATACTGCAATTTGATGGGTTGCGCATCTCAAGCAAATTTCAAGAGTGTGCTAATAGATTCCATAGTGTTTGGAAATGAATGGAAACCAATGGCTGCCTGGAATGGTAGAAATCATATGTTCATTTGTTTAACACAGCAGCACGGTTTACAAAATGCTCAGCTGTGATGATAGATGTGGTTTGAGAATAACTGAAACATAAAAAGCCACTGGTAAAAAACAGTGTTTGTATGCCACACATAGATTGCTATTCAGTGGGAAACTAGCATTAGCGTGAACTCCTTTTTTGTATAAATATCATGCAATTCTTTGAAACCATCACTAAAAATCCAAGGATCATAATCCTGATAATCGTGCTGAAAACAGTGAACAGTAATCGCTAGGAAAGAAATGTAGACGCCCACTATGTAAAAAGATAATCAATGATCCAAAATCATGCAGTCTAACTGTCCTGACTCATATTTCCTTTTCTCACAATAGAAGATGGGTATGACAGAAGATGACAAGAGAAATTGCTGCTTAGTGGAGATCCAAGAGACTGAAGCAAAGTACTACAAGACCTTAGAGGACATTGATAAGGTGAGTGTCAGAGTATGTGTGCACATACATGTTGAATGTGTTGATATTATGTGCTTTTTTTTTTTTTTTTTATCCTGGCACATGCAATGTTAGTGTGTCAGAGTTTCCTTTTGTCACTTCTTCTTTGTTGGTGTCTCAGGCCTGTGAGCCGGGTCACAGCATGGAAATGTCAGCTATTGGCAGATTCATTGGGGAGCACAAATGTCACAGGAGCTGATCGATGGGGTTATTAATGGCTCAGCCCCCCACAGGAGACACTGATCCCTGGGGCTTTAAGTATAGACACGCACATCACAGGCGCGAGGATACATGCAAACACACACACACATACTGGCAAAAAATATAAACATACTGGCTTACACATTTAGGCTACATCACATACTAATACATCACATTAGAACCAGATGCAAGACAGTAGTATATTAATGAAATCAAACCATTACTATTGCAATTTTTGGTAATAATCTCTTTGAAATTGCAGGAATTAATATATTCCTGTGTTACTGCTACATAACACTAGTTAGTCGTTACAGTCGCGGTGTTACATTGGACATCACTACTGCAGAGAAAAGCCGACAAACTGGATGTGCATCCCTTTAAAACAGCGAATTCTATGCGCTCAAATAATCATAAACACACACACACACATACATCTTCTCCCTCAGTGTGATAATGAGCAATTGTTGAGATCAGTGCTGCTAACACATCACTTTCCGCGTTGACAGATTTCACTCGCGATTTGATGGAGCGCCACAAATCATCCGCTCCACTAATTTCATTAAACTAAATGTGTATCCTGTGTTTTCCCGCGTCGGACCAACACGGGACTAAATGAGAATAAATAACCCTCTCTGGATCAGAGGACTCGTTAAGCTTAATTGAGTTGGGGTTAATAAAGCCTCATTTCTTCATTGCTTCTTAGTTGAGCTATTTGTTATTATTATGATGATGGAATGTGACAACCATAAACCAACGTTGGAGAAACAATAGGAAGGCTTCTTTCTCCCGTAAGCGTAAGTACATCATAGAGAAGAGCTGTATACTATGTATTGACTGCAGATACAGTGTTTTATTGTGGAGGACGGAACCTGCCAAAATCAAAAATAAGTGAATAAGTAAATAAATGACTCAATAAATAAATAAATATGTCATTAAATGGAGCAAAAATAATATTAAAATAAATGTAGCTATTAACTAATTGATAAAATGTGACATAAATCTATATTTCTGTTTTAATTTGCTTCTTTATTTATCTTCGTATTAATTATATTATTTATTTACTATTTATTTTTTAAATGTATTTATTTATTTTTATTTATTTTATATTTATTTTAAATGTATATCTATTTATGTATTTATACATTTATTTATTTCTGGGTGATTTTTCCCAAATTTATTTATATATGTATTCTTTTCTTTATACATTTCTTTTTACATTTCTTCTCTTCTCTTACATTTCCTGATATTGATTTTTCTTTTTTGCTGCAGTTAACTTAAGTTGTGCTGTCCTTCAAATAAATCATTACCGATCAGCTAAAAGCTTTGCCAGAGCTTTATTCCATTTTATCAATACATTTTTGACATGAAAGACTGACAACTCTTACAGTATTAAGTAGGACTTCAGTTATATTCACTCTTTTCAACGATTTGTCTCTTGTTTCTCTTTAGAATTACATGATCCCATTGACGCCAGTCTTGAGTCCACAGGACATGGAGGCTATCTTTGTCAATCTTGAAGTGAGTAACCAGTCAAGCAAAGGAAATGATGTCTATACAGCACGCCTGGATGTGTCGCAGACCAAGTGAATAATTCAATATGTGTATGGATGGCTGAATGAATGACAGGGTGTGTTGTATATATGTATATTAGGGATGTAACGGTATGCTGAATTCATGCTTTGATATGCACTGCGATTTTTATGTCACGGTTCAATGTTTTCATCACAGTAGGGGGGAACAAAATGTTCAATTTCTTTTCATTCTTCATAGTTTCAGGTGATTATATACTAATGAAAACACAGTTATGAATATTATATTCCATTCCTGCCAATAAATCCCTCTAAATGTTACACACTGTTCCATTACCTCCTGTAGCAGTTTTTTGCAAGCAACAATTGATACACCAACAGTGAACTTTAGCTTCTACATATGCCATGACATACAGTAGACTATAATTAGACTGCATTAGACTTATATTACATATTATTTCACAAGCCAGCCTTTAGTCTGTTTTAATCAAACTCTGGTGTGATTCGTTTGGGAAGTTGTGAACGCAGTAATCGTTCTCTGGTGAGGACCAAAACAACCAATACGAGAACACCTCTCGTAATCGGTCTGGTTTTGGTCCACACCAGATAATGATTACTGCGTTCACAACTGCCCAAACTATTTTTTCATTTTTCCAAGTGAACCAAAACACAGGCTGCCTGTGTGAGCATTTGTTGAGATGGACACACAGGTAGACGACAGGTTAACATGAGTGGGAGAGGACTGACCTGGACATCTTGCAGAAATCCAATGTTTGCTTGACATCTGCACAAAAGAGAACATACAGAATATGCTAAATAAAGTCCACAAAAATAGTGACGTTTAAAAGGCACAAAAGATAAACTGGAGGAAAAGGGATTAGTGCGCACAGTAGATCAGTGTAGAGTCAAAGTGAAAAAACATAAATCAAAGTCCACAATTCCCTGCATAGAAGTGGCAGCTCTCGTGACAAAAAAAAAGAAAAAAATTCTTATCTTTTAATTTGTGCACTGTGAAACCGAAACCAGACTAAACAGAAAAGCAACCAAAAGTATCAGTTTCACTCTCATTTGGTGTAGCCAAAAGGCCTATGGGTTGTGAAAGCACCATAAGATTACTGTAATCATTTGAGTCATAGGGTATACCGGGCCAATAAGGGACATGCTGCATTGAATGTTTCGGGGTGAATAGATGTATTATTGCATACCTAATGTACTGTATATCCTAGGAAATAACTATCTACAGCATGTATAGATTCATTTATGTATATAACTCTGTATGAATTAGAATGGATAGATTCTAATATTTTTTGTGTTGTTCACTCAGGATGTAATCAAAGTCCACTTTGACCTCCTGCGAGCCATCGACCTGAGCATGGTGAGTGGAGGAAGTGGCCTGGGGAAGATCTTCATCGACTTCAAGGAAAGGTTAGTAACCCGGAATTCGTATGCGTCGTTAGTCTACACACATTGAAAAGTTGTCCTTTTATTGGGTACATAGAGTAATAAAATCCACTTGTAGTTGAGAGGAAGCTGTCTGCCCTTTCAAATTCAGGAGGCTGCGTCATGTTGAGTATCTCCAGATCGCTCAGAGGATTAGTGTTCAAAGATTAAGTCAATTAAAACAAAACATGTTAGAGGAAAAAGCTGAGAGAGCATGTAACCGATTGTTCCTCATTCAACCAAAACGGTCTGAGTAAATCCACTCAAGAGTGCATTCGCTTGTCACGGTTATATTCCTGTACAGTGGTGTCTTCTCTTACACTGCCACGCTGTTTTATTTTCTTAAAACGTGATGAATTCTCCACGTAAAGTAAGATTCATTTTAATGTTTCTGCAAATCAACTTGTTTCAAGTTATTTTCTAAAATCAGGCTTACTTTTTGGTTTCTTTTTCTTTCTTTTTTTTCAAACGCAGCCACCTTCCTTATCTGTTCCATTTCAAGATAGAAGTACATTTCATTTCAAATAAGTTGAAATATTCTTACTGCACAGATGTACTGTTTTGAGACTGTTATTGTAGACAGACTCGATGAGGAGATTTCTGTGGTGTAGGGATTAGAAAACGCTGTGAATGGGGAAAGCTGAGGTTTATTGGCGAACAGGGTTTCCTCTCAGATGGATCTCCATCTCGCCCAGCTGCTGAGCAACGTGTAGATAATTTGCATCCCTGAGGGGAGCAGTGATTTGCCTTCCCGCTGAGCAGACTGTGGCTGCTTCACAGGTAATGGTAATGATGGTGATGATAGGTTCTGGCCTCGGTCATGATTCCACACATAGCCATGGATATGCCACTCTCCTCCAATGATACACCCATTACTGCAAGAGTGAGTCACACACTTCACTGAGTGCGTGTGTGTGTATACCTGTTCTTGCATACATAAGCATGTACTATATTCCTCTGCACAGTGACCCTGATAGCGCACACACTTTTTGTTCCCTCCTCCTCATCTTTCCAACCTGAAACAGGCAGTCACAGTGTTTCTTTGGGCGACATCGGTTTGCATAGGTAATAGGCTCTTCCCATGCCTCTTCCTTAAGCCTAGAGGGCCATGTAACACAAAGTTGGAGTGACATTAGAGACTCTATTCCTACTAATAGACAGAGGCAGGCACATACTCTCTCCATCTATTGCACACACGCACTCCTACTGTATCTCCTTCCTTGTTCAGCTCATCTGACTCTCTGAGCTGATTCAGCAGCGTTTGGAAATCTTCATTTGCACGCAATCCCAGATGATGTCCAGTTAGTCAGAGGTCCCTGTAAGGGACTGGGAGGTTGTCTCATGAAAGCTCAGAAGATGCACAGGGAGAGAGAGACACAGGGAAAATACAGGAAGAGAGTTGAGCAGAAACAGTAGTTTTACAATTCCATCATTTACATTGTTGATTAAGTACTATAGTGATTTTAGCTCTGTTCTTTTGGGTGTTTCTATACGAAAAGGATGGCTTGTTGAGGTTAAAATCAACTACTATTTGGCTATGTAAAGATATAGAGGAGTGATGTCTACCTGAGCAGAGAATGATGTCACTCTCCCTCTGTGTGTGTTGTAATCCGAGATTGTCTGTGCTTTGTTGACATACCCGGGCCGGCCATACATGCCTTTTAGTGCATGTGCTCCACTGGCTAGTTCACGGCCACCGCTCTCTGTACTGCTCTCATACGCCGGTTACAGTTACAAAAAAATGTCATGTTGAAACAAGAATGTCAAACTGTTGGAAGAAAGATGGAAACTCACTAAACTAAAGATTATTGCATACTGTAGCATTAAGATTTCCTTTCATTGGAACTACGTTGCCCAAACCGTGAAAAAGAGCCCCAGACTACAGCTTCTACCTGGTTGTTTTGTGATGGATTTTAACCTTCCATCTCTTACAGAAATATCTAACATTTACCTTCTATTCATAAACAAATTTGCTGATGACATACCGTTCTTTGTTAATATTTATCTTCTGTGACATTCTCAGAAATGCGAAGCGGGGTTATTTTAAGAAACCGGTTCATTAGATTTGCAGATTCTGTGCGTCACAGGCTTTGACTCTCTGCATGTGATTGACATGTATACCTGCCTCATTATGAGCCACCGCGGTGTCTTGTCTCGCTGTGGCGATAAGCAACAGTGACCAGGGGATTTGGACTCGCGCAGCACCGCTCCCATCAGGCATCTTGGCGATTTTCCTGAGGACCTGGCTTGGCATAATTAATTTGGTTATCTATGCTTGTAAGTCCCTGTGACCTTTACAACAATGTGCTTGTATCTTTTTTTTTTTCTCACGTTGGTGCAAAAAATGAAAAGCTTTTTCTTTTTTTTCTATTTGTCATTGAACTGAATGCCATGCTGAAAATGTCACCGGTTTATCTCGACTACTTCTCAATTCTTAAACAGCCAGAACCAGGGCTAAAGGGAAAAGTGCACTCTGAGGAAGCTCTATAAACTAAATGGACATCTAAGTACCCTCTTGTTGATATCCTCATTTGCGACATTCCCCAACTCATTTCCGGAGTAATCTTGGCTCCCTGATATCCTTGCAATGCCTAATCATGGCTGCACTACGAGCCTCTTTATTGGAGGTCTTCGCTCTATGTTCTCCTCCATTTGCTGTGTGCTGGAATATGTTGAGTGGAGGTGAGGGGGTCCCAATGCCATGTGTCAGAGAATATTAGCTGGCTCCACAGCCTGTCACTTCTGGTTTGCTTGGAGATTGGCTCGGCTCGCAGGGCACCACAAGGGTGGGGGGTGAAGGCCCAGGGCGCAGTTCCTCAAAATTGCATTTTCTGTGAAATAACATGCACGACCGCATCCTCATTATTCAAAAGGCCAGCACAGCAGGGCGATATCATGGCAGTGAAAAGAATTCAAACAAACAAGTTTTTACCGCACCAGCAAACTCTTCAACCTCAAGGAAAACTGTCTCAAACAACTCTGTCTTTTTATTTTTGTCTCACATTAAAATTAAGACATAAACTACAAAAAAATACAAGTGGTCTTCATCATAGGGAATAACATCTCTGAACTGATCCATGAATGACAAATAAAATTGTTTCCCTTTTAAAGCTCTGAAGATGTCCAAGGTTGCTTTAGTTCTTTTGGAAAAGGCTGATATGGATACTATCCAAATTAATATTTACAATTTAATTAAAATACTGAATCCTGATTTTTTTTTTTTTTCTTGTATATTAGTATTTAAGATTGCAAAGATTCAAACAGAGATGCCAGGAGAAAACAGGAAATGATGAGTCGTTACCTCCCACAGCGATGTGTCCAGACGCGGTGTCAAGTAAGGAGTGTGCTTATCACCGTGTCACGGACTAATTATGGATGACTGGGCCAAGAGTGGATGCATGCTGCAGTGTGCTTGTGTGTCATCAGTCCTTTTGTTCCACTGTCTCCATTGAAGAGGACAAAGCCTCTGGTTACCCTCTCAAGTCTCAGGCGAAAGGCTGTTATTAAATGCGCAAACATATAACTTGCGTCCCCACAACATGGCGTCTAAAGATCCAGTTATTGTTTGATTAGTTGTGTGTGATTTAGGGACCTTGGGTGTGATGTTTTGGTGCCTGAAATTGATGCCTTTTTCAATGTTTTTTATGTACTGGGAGCTACAAGGTTTTTTTTCTTTCAATAACTGTCATTCATCTTCTGTGTAAAGTACAACATACTGTATTATTTTCCATACATACATGTATAGCGTTTCCCTCCTTGTCTTTCCAAGGCTGAACACACAACTGAATAGAAGTCTTTGGGTATCCTTGTACCAAAATGAATATAAATTAGCCAGCTTTGCCATTTGAAAGCTCCTGTCCTACACAGAATGTAAATTAGAGACCTAACTATCGTTTTTTTTTTTTCTGGTGAAACCTACAGCGAGAGAGAGTTTCCAATGGATTATCATCTTTTTGAATTAATACCTTGCATCTTTTTTCTTTTGCCATTTCGGAACACCACACTAAGCTGAATAACTCATTCATCTGACATATTACAGCTATATAAAGCTGTTATGGAAAACATTTTACAAATCAGTTGCCCACCGTTATGTACACATTGGGCTGACAGGTGGCAACATTAGCTTTCATTTAAGTAGGGCTGTCAATGGATTAAGATATTTAATCACAAATTAATCACACATTTTTTTATCTGTTTAAAATGTACCTTAAAGGGAGATTTGTCAAGTATTTAATACTCTTATCAATATGAGAGTGGGTAAATATGCTTGCTTTATGCAAATGTGTGTATATAGATATTATTGGAAATTAATTAACAACACAAAACAATGACAAATATTGTCCAGAAATCCTCACATGTACTGCATTTAGCATACAAATATGCTCAAATCATAACATGGCAAACTGCAGCCCAACAGGCAACAACAGCTGTCATTGTGTTAGTGTGCTGACTTGACTATGACTTGCCCAAAAATGGAGCGTTAATTAGCCTCCTTCCCAACAAGCTAGTATGAAATGGTTGGCACCAATGAATTCCTTAGGTTTTCTAGTTCTTTCTTCTCTATCTTACTCTATCTTTAAAACTGAGGCCACTACAACCTAAGAATTGCAAGTTGTGTTAATGCGTTAAAGAAATTAGTTCAAACGATATTGCGTTAACACGTTATTATAACGTTAATTTTGACAACCCTAATTTAGAGTTGAATATAACTCTAATATTCATTCTCCTTTTAGCTCTGGTTTGGTTTCCACCACCTCCTGGCAACACCTGGCCCTTTAGCTACTAGATGTTCTTCACCAGCTAGTTGCTAACTTTGTATGGCTGCCATTTGGTGCTGAACGAGTAGCTCTATCAGAGCTCGAAAACAAAGCTGGTGGGAACGCTCAGACTGAACCGCACAACAGATATAGCCTGAAACCAAAACTGTAACCTTCAAGAGGCTAAAGTGGCGTCCTTATTGCAGGATCATGGTGCTGGTTGTCTGGTTAGACACGGCTTTATTTGGTACAGGTGGAAACTTCAAAGAAAGTGAGCCCTCAGGCAGCGGAGAATGAGCCTCATGGCTCCAGGCACACAGCGGTACATATGAATAGAAACACACACTCCTAAAGGATGGCCTTCTTTAAAACTCAGCCAGATGAGCAAACTAATCACTATTTCAATCATTTTCTTTCACTCAGCTCTTGCAATTGCTGTGAAAGAAACACAATTTTGGTCTTTCTGAGTAAATGTTCCTTATTAAGTCCATGCACGGACGAATATCGATAAGCATTCAAACAAACTCCATAAGATCTAGGCTCCACATAGTGTACAACTAGTCCCTTGAGAAGAACAATGAGCATTCAGCTTCAATTTGTTGATCTTTACTTTTCTGTGAGATTTCTCAATTTATGCCTCCACTCTGGCGACAGGTTGTTCTGTCTGTCTGTCCGTCCGTCCCATTCTTGTGAACTCGATATCTCCAGAACACCTTGAGGGAATTTCTTCAAATTTGGCACAAATGTCCACCTGGATTCGAGGATGAGCTGATTCGATTTTGGTGGTCAAAGGTCAAGGTAACTTTGACCTCGCGTCCGTCTCATTCTCGTGAAAGAGATATCTCAAGAACGCCTGGAGGGAATTTTATTACATCTGGCATAAACATCCACTTGGACTCAAGGATGATTGGAATTTGGTGGTCAAAGGTCACAAAACATGTTTTTCCACCATAACTCAAGAACTCACACAAATCTCATAGGATAAAATTATAACATTTTTGGACAGACATGGATGTAAACTGCAACTTGACTGGTTGGCGGAGGCGTACAACCATGAGGCGATAATAGTTAAATATTTCTATAATCTTTTCTACTCATGGCTGCCAGTGATAACTTCATCATCATTACTCTATAATGATTCCCACATTCACACCAGAATCTTGAGCCCTTTGCATTCCTATCCTGATAACGTACCATATGATGGGTGTCTCTGGCGCATGCCCTTGGATCCTCGCTACGCTGCACAGTCCGCCTGCTGTCTTATAATTGATCAAGGCCTCCATTAATCTCAATCACTTTGTCGTCCTGGAGGGGAGGGAGCTGTCTCCCCGAGTGTGGATCAAGTCTTAATCAGGGGCTTGTTAGCCCAGGGCCTGTTTAACCAGGGTTGGAGACTCACTGCAGGGGTCTGTAGTCAAAAGTTCATCCGGGCTCCAGTGAAGCTCCAGAGATCACCACTGGTGGATCTCTGTGAAGCAGAGGATGATCAACGGATGAATGGGTCCGACAGAAATACTGCTTTCAAGAGGATGATTTCGGTTCAGTGTTTAGAGTTCCACCTATGGCTAAACATATTCAGAAGTTGTCATATTGTGTTGTGGGAGCAGAGGGGTTGAGCTGCAATCATTTTAAAATCTATGGACAGTAATAAGTCTTGTTTCATGTGGCATTTGTCAAATAATGTCAATATTTTTAACCATACTTTAAAGGGGACATGTCATGCTCATTTTCAGGTTAATATTTGTATTTTGGCTTTTTACTAGAACATGTTTACATGCTTTAATGTTCAAAAAGGAACATTATTTTTCTCATACTGCCTGTCTGAATATACCTGTATTCACCCTCTGTCTGAATCGCTCCATTTTAGCGCCTGTCTCTTTAAGACCCCATCCTGAAAAAGCTCAATCTGAATACGAAATGTAATCAATAAATAAATGCAATATAGGTTAAAATACAAGGGGGAGTGTGCACTAGCTAGAAGTATCTATAGCCCCACCTTTATCAGCTGCAACATGATGTACACATTCATGCTAAAAGTGAAACATATGTCTTATATGCAGTATAATAAACATTATCCTGAAATGGACCTTTATGCATGCATACTTTTACTTTTGGTACTTAAAAGTAAATTTTGATGCTAATACATTTGTACTTTTACTTAAGTAAAATGTTGAATGCAGGACTTTTACTTGTAAAAGACTATTTCTACACTGTAATATTGCTACTTTTACTTCAGTAGAATATCTGAGTACTTCTTCCACCACTGCTTAAGCACAACATATAGGTGTCATGGAAAGAGTAAGCATCGATGTGATGTTGTAGTTTTATTTCCACTACTCCGTCGTACAAACGTTCCCTGCTCTTGTCTGTTTGTGGTGCTGCTCTTGTCTGCGTCACAGATCTATCAGAGGCTTGATTAGACTTCAGGGTGCCAGCTCCCTGCACCGCCTCGCCCCGCTCAAGATTCAGATTAAGAGACTGAAGTGCCAACTCTACCAGAGGGAGGGGTGGGGGTGGGGAGGGGTTAGCACTATGCCAGCCGTGCCAATGCCCTACTTTGACTCAGTGCAGTGGCATCCTCCAGGCACGATGACTTTGAACTCGCTCCCAGCTGAACCCACAGATCTGTGTCAGCGTCCCATTGTAATATCTAATGAACACAGCTCTCATATCCTCACTGCTTCGAAATTAAGAGATTTTTTTTTTTTTTTCTCACACGCTGATAACAGCAACTTCTGCAAAGCAGCTGATATAAAGCAGCGTCTTTCATTAGTGCTCTGTGATTACAGCTTATTGGCGAGAGGATGCCGCCCCTCCAAATATTGCCCTGGGATCAGAATCCAGTCATTACTTATTCATGGCATTCACGTATATTCCTAATCATACTACATTTTATTCACATATTCATTTTATCTGGCCCCTTTAGCACCAGATGACCCTCAGGGTGACCTCTCAAATTGTGTTATTAATCTTGAAATGAATGTGCGGTACATTGCCGAAAGGCACTAACCAGTTTCACGGCTAATTGTGGACTCAAACAGCAATCTCTTTTGTCTCACTGTTTTTACAAAGATATGATGTATGTTCAATCTTTTGAAAATAGCCTCATTAGGGCTAATTATTAAACCTCAATTTTAGATTTTTAACCAGCTTTGAGCAGGTTTTATGAGCCCATGTGTCTTTAAATGTCCCTGTGCTCTCGCAGAGAAAAAGCCGAAAATATCTCTATCAAAATCTCATCTGTGGATTTCTCTTAACAGAAATGAACGTTTCATCGTTTAGAGCTTGAACATTTGTAAGATGTGTTCAGCGTCTGAAGGCCTTCTGGCAGTGAATGTAGTTAAAGCTTAAACATGAAAGACACTGTGGACTTTTCAATACTTTTTTATTGATAGGTCTTTACTCAGATTTCTATTACAGCTTTAGGAAAGCTGTTTGGTGTAATAGTGAGCTATGCTTTTAATGACACAGTGAGGTGTGTGGATCGTGCCCACCTCACTGTCCAGTCATGTTTAAGGTACAAACTAGGGGTGTCAATCGATTAACATATTTGATCGCGATTAATCACATGATGGTCCATAGTTAATCGGGATTATTCCAAATTTAATCACACATTTTTTATCTGTTCAAAATGTACCTTAAAGGGAGATTTGTCAAGCATTTAATACTCTTATTAACATGGGAATGGGCAAATATGCTTGCTTTATGGAAATGTATGTATATATTTATTATTAGAAATCAATTAACAACACAAAACAATGACAAATTTTGTCCAGAAACCCTCACAGGTACTGCATTTAGCATAACAAATGATGCTCAAATCATAACATGGCGAACTCAAGCCAAACAGGCAACAACAGCTGTCAGCTGTCTTGACTATGACTTGTCCTAAACTGTATATGATGTTATCATAAAGTGGGCATGTCTGTAAAGAGGAGACTCCATTTTCATTCACATATCTTGAGGTCAGAGGTCAAGGGACCCTTTTGAAAATGTCCATGCCGGTTTCTCCTTGCCAAAATTTTGCGTATATTTGGAGCGTTATTTAGCCTCCTTTGCAACTAGCTAGTATGAAATGGTTGGTACCAATGGATTCATTATGTGACCAAATTAGGTTGTCGTTTGTCTTTTTTGTAGCACAATGTGAACAGACCTGGCAGAAGGAGACACGATCAAACATGAATCTACAATGATTGAATAGTGTTTTCTCTCTACGTCCCATGAAGGACGACCAGCTGTGACGGTGTATTTAGATTAACGGTTGTTGTTGACCTGTGTCCTTCACCAGGTTGTTGATCTATGGTCAGTACTGCAGCCACATGGAGAACGCCCAGAAGACACTGGATGAGATAATAGCAACACGAGAGGATGTCAAGATTAAAGTAGAGGTAATGTCCTTCACCACTCACCACTCACCACTCACCACTGCATTTTTTTGTGAAGATAATACATCACACTGTAGGCAGTGAACACAAGCTGCATTTTCAGACGGAATACAAATAAGTGAGCAGGTAGGATTCAGCACATCTGGCTGCTTATGGACCTGTGATACTGATATGTAACTCTTAAAGTGATTATTTGGACATTTTTGACAAAATGACACCAGACAAAAATATTTGAAGCCAAAACACAATGCAAAAAAATTTTCTTCCACCTTCAACAGAATACAACATCTGAGGCTTATTCCTTTTACTCATTTTACCAAGATAAAATACCAAACATTTGCTGGTTCAAGCTTCTCGAATGTGATGATTTGATGTTTCATTGTGTTATTTGTGATAGTAAACTTAATGTTTTTAGCTTTTGATATTTGATATCATATGGATAATCCAAGCAATGTGAAGATTTAATTTAATTTTAATTTTTACTTTTGTGTGTAGTGTGTCTTAAAGGTCAACTTGGTATTTTTCAACCTGGACCCTATTTCCCTAAGTTGTTGTGTTTAACTGACTAATAGGGACAGCAATTTCTTAAATATAAGAGGTCAGATTTGTATAATCTTATACAAATTACACATAAGTATGAAAGTCAAATTTACTGTTAAATAAATCATGAAATTGAATAACTAATGACTTAAAATAAATTCCTAAATGTGGTTTAAATTTGTCATGGTCATGCACAAATTGAGATGAAATCAAACATTAAAATAATGTAATTTGCAAATATGCCTTCAGAGGTGTTTAATTCATAATATAGGCTAGTGAATACTGTTCAGAGTAGTGGATTTGCAGTGGCTGCCTTCCAGAGGTCTTGTTAAATGTACTCAAGTTGTTACAGAGAAAAAGTTGTATCACATTTATGCTTTGAATCTGGGTGATATTCAGTCCATTTCTGCTGCGAGACCTCCCTATTTGTGCGCTACTATTATTCTCTGATCTTCTCCAGGATTCTTTAGAAGAATGATGATAGAAGAAGGCTAATACACTCTTGTAATAGTGGGATTAAGGCACATCAGCACGGCCAGCGAAATGGCTCTTGGAGCTGGTAACAAAAAAATAAGGTGATTACAGCCCGAGTAGTTGACACTAAGATGCACTCTCTCAAAATAGAAGATCTTTGTAGCAGGGTAGAACAGCTTCTCTGTCCTTTTTATACACAGAAACCTTGTTTGTAAAGATGGATAAGCTGTCCCTTTACAGAATCTGAATAAAGAAAACGCCTACACAAACGACTGTGAGGGAACCTTATAGGATGATACTAACAAAAGACAGTTTCTTTTGGAGCCAGACCAGAGTATATAGTAATATATTCATTAATCAGAGTCGTTTCCAGTCAGCATGCAGGATAATTGCGTCACAAATGGCTGGCACGACCAGAGCTTTTGTTTTCCCCACGAAAGAATAAACTGGCCTCGTTGTTGCTAATGGAATGCCCCGTGAACGTGTGGAAGCAATCGCAGCGACGCAACAAGACCACATGAATTATTAAACAATGAGCGAATGCTTGTTAGCGGGAAATGTTCAATGCGGCATTATGCAATGTGTAATAACTGCACTGCTCCTTGTGTTGTTGTTGTTGTTCCAACAGGAATGTACTCTGAAAGTGCAGGAAGGGAAGTTCAAGCTGCAGGATCTTCTGGTGGTTCCCATGCAGAGGGTGCTGAAGTATCACCTACTACTGAAGGTAGGAGGCATCTCACGACTGCAAACGACACGTCTTAAAGAAACGCAGTCTTCATCACTTTGACGGCTGAAGCAGATGGAATGGAAATTGTGATTTCACAGTTTACCTTTCATCTTTTAAATAGCAAACACTCACCCCCCTCTTAGGCTCAAAACGTGGTTCTGAAAAGTTTGTAGCTTGCTTCTTCGTGGAGAAAGTTATAGCTATCTTGGATTCACATCAGTTACAATGCACCTGAACAGTGGCCCAATTTCCCTGTGAGGACAAAACACACATAGAAACTTTTAAGACTACTCCTACAGCAGTATCCACTTTGCCGTCTTCTCGCACTGTAGCTCCAAAGCTCCGACAGAAGTAGCATATTTAGCAATTTATTGGTAAAAGCAGTGATTGTCAATTTTCATCCAGGTTCTTATAGACTGCTGTGACATTTTGGGATGAAAAAACAGAAAACATAAGGTCCTTAAACGACCGTTTATAGCAATCATCTGTCTACTAACTATACAGTAGATCCTTCACCATGTCTAACAGTTGGCGACAAGCATTGTGGGTTAAAGGCATTGGTCGTCTTTCCCAAAATGTAAACATTTCCAAATGTAGGAAAGTACAAGAGAAGTAACCAGAACTTGCAGCCTTTTTAAAACTCAAAACTCAAGGTTTTCTCCTCCGCACACCTGGTCACAAACAGTCGTTGAATAGCAGGCCCACAAGCATTGTGAGACTCGTATTTTGTTGAGGTTTTGTCAGAGATGATTTCTGCTGTAATATGGGCAGATACTTAACAACTATCCTGCATCGAGTCCGTCTATTCCTGTCAGTGAGCTTTGACTGGTGACAGCTTCTGTCATCATTTCATGTTTAAGACAGAGGACATACTGTATCAACAAAGAGGCTTATTTGATGTTTAAGGTTGTAAAATAGTTGTCTTTCTTAGGAATTATTTAATAAGTATTCGGTGTAGATCTCATTTAGAAGATTTGAATCATTTTCTAAGTTTTTAGTTACTTCAGTTTTAATAATAGTCTACTCTATGTCCACTATCATTGCATCAGGTTGAGTGCTGAAATTATTAGTCTGTTAATCACTTAGTTGATGGATGAAAAAAATCCATTTTTAACATGGCTGTCCCCGCTTAGTCGACCAATCGATCGTTTTGGTCTTAGTCGACTAAGATTCCTTTAGTCAATATCATTTTTAATGCTTTTTTTCATGCTGAATGACTTATTTTTAAGAAACGTATGAGTCCATCTCTGGCAAACACAAAATTTAAAGTGGTGCTTTTGTGTGATTCTTTATGGATCTGTCGATTAAAGGAACTAATCAATTAGTCGACAAAATCATGTTAGTTGACTAAGAATTTCTCTCTTTCTCTGTCGAGGACAGCTCTAACTTTTAATGACTAATTAGTCATTTTTAGTAATTAATCAAATAAAAATACCAAACGTTTGTAGGATTTCTGCTTCTCAAATTGTTCAGCTCATTTCACAATTAACAGAATTCCTTTGGGTTTTTTTTTAACTGTTGGTTAGTAGAAATATTAAACTACTGGTAGCTATAATCATTATTTACACTGGTGCCCTAATATGCAAATGTATTTAAGCACAATGTTTGACCGCTCACACCCCAGCCAATATTTCTCCCTGCAGCTCTCCTCCTGGCGTGTAAACCAAGCTGGCCACTGTAATATTCACCATGATTAATTGACTTTGCATCTCAATTATGGATGAGCATATGAGTTTATGATGTGGTGCGTAATGGACTGGTGTGGAGGCGAGTGTTTGCTTCAGGTGATTGTGGGTCTACGCAGAGAGTGCTGCGACTTGTCTATTGGTTTGAATCGAACGCCCTGCAGGAGTCTCAGCAAGGCATTGAGGTCAAATCAACCGCGCACTAATCCAATTAAACGCACCCCATTTCACTGCTTCCAACAGCTTTGCAGTGAAACACCGCTGTATGCTGTGGCCCTGGGGCATCTCAGATTGACAAGTCCTGTTTTCTGTGTGTGCGTTTGTCCAGTCATGCACATTTTCAGCTGTATAGATATCATCACAATAGCGTTTCCCTATTTGGTCATAGTGTGAATACACGGCTCTCTTCATCTTTTATGTACCATGGCTGCGCTCTAAATAAAGTGAATTCAGCACAGTCTTCTCAGAAGTAATTCTCCTCAAGCAGGGTTTGTATATTTGATGAATTTGCAGTGTTTTTATGAACCCATGTGATCATATCTTTCATCTACAGCTGAGTTTATGGGCCGTACAGGAGCGAGTTGTCACTGGCCGGTCTCGCTTGTGCAAAAGTAACAGACCACAGTATTAAAAAAGATCTGCTGATTCAGCAGGTCACTTAGATTAAAAAAAAATGAAGTCAATTAAGGTCAAATGGGGACCAGTAACAGTACTTCCCTCTTGGTTGTGCTGGTGCTGCTGCTGCTGGTGGGAAGCCAGTGAGGGATAATATAATTGCCACTGCACTAATGGCTCGTACTGGTTGTTCAGGGTGGCTGCACAGCGAGGGTGGAACTGGAGGGACAGTATCTAAAGTGTTACACGCTCTGGTGAACCTAACTGCTAGCAGGTAAATTAGTTAGCAGTGACAGGAATGACAGTGTATGGGAGTAGAGCTTTTCCAAGGCAGACATGTTTATTTGTCATAGCGGGGAAAGCACATTACATCTGTTCTTTATGTGCCATTCCAAATTGGGAAAAATGGGAAAATATAATATAAAAGAACTGAAAAAAGCTAGTTAAAGGAGCAATATGTAGTACTGACAGCTAGCGTTTCAAAATGTACCACAGTTCAAATTGAAAACATCGAAGCCGTGGTGCGTCCGCTCCTCCGGTATGACTGATAGCAGTTAGCATGTGTCAGCATCACAGTGTTAGCCTCCGGCCAGCAGTAGTCAGAGTCACTTCAAATACTCGCTGCCTTGATAACCCAGCTGCACACGGACCACAGAGTGATGTGCTGAGGCTTTTCAGGTCGGGTAGAAACTAAAGTTTTGTTATCTCTCTTCTTGATCCAATCAATTTGCTTGCTTCCATGTTTGCGTGTCAATTTGTTTCATATGTGGCGAACGGGGCGTTGAAACGGGCAGTGGACGGGATCACACTGGAACAAAACAAAAACAGACGTTCTGGACCGGAATGGAAATTTCAGAGAAGAACATACTGGATGTAGCATTGTTGTCAGAGAAGCCAGTATTTCACTTCCTTAATCTCTGATAATACAATAAATATATCATGTATTGGTCCTTTGAGCTTATGAGACAAAGTGCAGCATGTCGCAACACTGGGTGGAAATATTTTTAGATTTAACTACAAAACAGACGTTCAAAATATGAAGCATTCATGCACAGCTCTGGCAAGATGTCCTATAGTTACATGTAGTGTATGAGTTTTAAATGAGTTGGTACTGAATATGTGCCACTGTAAAAGTTGGCTCCTTCTTTTTGCTTGCATTTAATTTATTTAGTTTTATCAGGGCCGTGCAACGACGACACAAAATTGCTGTCTGTGCCACATATGATTTTTTTTTTAGGACACTGCAGATGAATTTGCCAACTGGTTGGACAGCTGGCACCGTTTCATTTTTATTTATAAAGCTATAAAAAGATTTATTTTTCTCATGAAACATTATCTTACCACGGCTCTAGAGCGTTTTATAAATCACCCCTATGAGCGAGCGGAGAAGGCAGGAGCCAGACAATCACACATCAAAACGATGTAACATATTTGGTATTGATTGTCTGTGTGGAGGAGAACATGATTTGCAGGGGGACAACACGTTTACCGTTATCTTGTTACCATAAAGAACAGTCAGACCTGGAGGCTAGTTAGCCAACTCTCTGGCGTCCTTTTGTCTTATATTCTCATGTATGTTGCTGTTGCTGCAACTTATTCTCAGCCACAACAGTGTCACACCCATAATCACAGTAAAGATCAGCTATACATCTTTTACAACAACACCCTCTAATTAGGATTTAATGTTTGCATCAGACTTTTCAGACAAAATAATAATAATAATTTCCCTCCACAGGAACTTTTGAGTCACTCGCTAGACCGACCAGAGAGACAACAACTCAAGGAGGCTTTGGAGGCTATGCAGGTCAGTGTCCTCATGAGTGAACTTTTAAGAAATATTGCATAACACCGCAGTGCTCCAAGCTAAAAGCTGTATAAATAGTTTCATACAGCTACTGTGGCTCATAGGACTGTAAATCTACCATGATATGACAGATGTCAGAAAGATTTTCCGTTTAGGGCTGACAGAATGTCTGCCTTGCTCTCTCAGGACCTGGCCATGTACATCAACGAAGTCAAGAGGGACAATGAGACGCTGAAGAAAATCAGCGAATTCCAAAGTTCGATAGAAAATCTTGTAAGTACTGTGACGTCCTCCGTCACATCTTTTTCATGCAGAGGAAGTTGTTTTTTTTTACCAAGGTTGTTGGACTTCATCCATTTTTGAGGGGTTTGAAAACGTATCTTCTTAATTAGCTTCTTACCATAAGTGATGGGATTCGACATGAAGATGTTTTTATCTTTCAGAGTTAGAATAATACTGGTTATTTCACATGAGATATTTCCGGATTTATATCTTTATCTGTGCTCCTTTCGCTGATTTGAAGAGGGAGGGGTTGATAAAAGATAATGTCAGGTATTTCCACATACCGATATTAACAGTATAAGAATCAGACTCTGATGACAGTTGCTCATGTTGTCAGGGAGATCCACTGTCAATCAAATCTAATCAAACCACACCCACACAGTCCTGATTAAACAAATCAGTTTCAAGAGAGTGTTGAACTATTATTAGTTTAGGAATGGTTTGACATTTTAGGGGAAAAGAAAACGTATTTGCTTTCTTGACGAAAGTTAGATGGGAAGATTGATACCGCTCTCTCGTGGTACTCTGTACGCTGAATACATATTAGGTTAGCTTACCGCAAAGATGGAAAACAGCTAGTCTGGCTCTGTCAAGAGGAAGGAAAATCTGCCAATCAGCACCTCTAAAGCTTACTAATTAAATCTAATTTATCGTGTTTATTTAACAAGTACACAGAACGTCAAGTTGCTGTGTTACAAAGGGTTATGTGCTGGACTATCTTTTGGCCAGGAGCAGCAACCAGCACACACTTCAGGATGTGTCTGTGCCTGGCAATTTGTCGCCTTTTGGACGGAGCCAGGCTAGCTATTTCCCCATGCTTCCAGTCTTTATGCTAAGCTAAACGGCTGCTGGCTGTAGCATCATATTTAATGGACAGATATGAGAGTGCGATTGGTTTTTCATTTTTCCCCAAAATGTCAATTATTGTTTTAAAGTCACAATGAGTAGGATCTTCGTAAAAAACAATGTATAGACTGATAGAAAAAGAATCCCTCTCAGTCATCACTTATGACCCTCTAGACTTGTGTGGTGGTGTCTGTATCTGCAGAGACCCTGCCGCTCTCTGCCTGTATCTTCTTATTTTGCTGTTTGGGACGTTTCTGGGCGTCAACCTCTATAAAAACGTTGCGACCATGTGCCAGATCGAAAGCAAGCATGGAAGAGGAAGCTACGAAAAAGGTGGACACAATGCAGAATAGTACAGCGAGGTGAAAACGCCAAGTGGACAAAGCTCGTTCCAAAACGAGAGTTAACCTGGGGTTGGCGAGCGCCGTTGAGCCGGGGAGGAGGGGCCAACTCTGAATGTTGTGTTTACAAACACGCAACCGACAAATCCTACTCATTGTGCCTTTAATGTTCTAGTAAAAGATCTGAAATCTGAAACCATATTCTCAAGTGCTTCTAACTTTCTCTTTGTGGATTAGGAATCGACTCCCTGCCAGCAGTGACATTTAACTCCATCACATTACCATTCAGCAAATCAGATAAAAATAATACATGTTTTTGTTAACCTGGTGTCATTTATAATCAAATGTTCCGGCTCTATTGTCATTTCTGATGCTAGATTTGACACCTTTGCAGAAGTCAGTTTTTGTGTATAAAAGCTAATACACCGACGCTAATGTTATCACCAGGCTGGGACTCAAAGTTTGTCAGTGTGATTAGTCACTGAGCATCACAGAGCAGCAACCCATTCTTGAAAATGGAACACCGGCATCATCTTGCTTCCACCTGTCACGATTCTCTGCTAATATAATGTCCCCGATAAATCATGTAGTCTTGCAGAGCATGAACAAGAGAAGTAATGTTCATTCCAGACTCATTTTCATTTCCCCATAATATTTCTAACAGCACTCACTCAAATTATCTGTCCAGGGGTGGAAGAAATATTCTACTTAAGTAAAAGTAGCAATAGCACAGTGAAGGAATACTAAAATTATATTATTTGATTGAAAATATTGATGCGTTAATGTGTTCATCACTTTAATATTACTAATTGCTAATTTAATGTCTTTTTATACTGCTTTTATACTGGTGGCTTGTGAATTTCCCCCAGAGATCAATAAAATATCATCTTATCTTAACCTATAACAATAGATAATCATTCCTTTGTTGATTATATTTAATATCATTAATTTGAATCTGCAGAAAAAAAAAAAATAAATAAATAAATGTAGTGTAATATTTGACTCTGAATTGTAGTGGAGTAGACGTATAAACTTGCAGAAAAATTGAATACCCAAGTAAAGTACCTCAAAATTGTACTTAAGTACAGTATTAGGAGAAGTAACTGAACATGTTTCATACATTATATATCTATTTGGATTCTGAAATTCAAGTGAAGCTGAATTATTTATGTTCTCTCATTAAATTTAGAAGTGATAGTTATGCCGTGGATTGACATTCTTGCGTGTCCTTGTGACCTAAGCAGCAGGTGAAACTGGAGGAGTACGGGAGGCCAAAGATAGATGGAGAGCTGAAGGTGTGCTCCATCGTCAACCGAACGAAACAGGACCGGTGAGTCCAAAACTCTACAGAAAAAAAAAAAAATACCCAAAAGATATGAGAGCTAAAGTAACCCAATGACATCTTCTCACAGCGGAATTAACAATGAATGTGTGTGTGTGTATGTCTTCAGGTATATATTCCTGTTTGATAAAGTGGTCATTGTCTGCAAGAGGAAAGGCTATAGCTATGAGCTCAAAGAGATTATTGAACTGCAGTCATATAAAATGTCGGACGACCCCATGAACAACAGAGACATGAAAAAGGTAAGGAGCATCCTTTTGCTTTGAAGAAACACAGAAGATAAAAGCAGCTCTTTGCTAGTGCAGGCGATGAAACATCCACGTTGTAATCATTACAAATGTTGCCCTTGAGCTGAAGGACCTTGTTGATGGTAATTTCAGATATGGAACTTATGAGTAATGCATTGAAGTGTCAGTTATGCATTGCGCTCGCCCATGCTTGGAAAAACCATGTAAATGCAATGAAGGTCATTTAGGATTCATGAAATTGCACCACAGTGCATTGCGCCACAAGTCTAACATGCCTTTTGTTTTGTTTTGTTTTGAATCTGCATGTGTCCGTCCATGTTTTGCATGTGTAACTGGGTCTTTCTCTGGTGTCTTTCTTTTTGCATGCTTACCAGTCGAGTGGAAAAATGGTAAGCTCAAGTGACCCCTTTATTTAACTCATCTTCTCATATTGGCAGTTGTGTCTTTTTGGGTGTCAAGCCGTGAATGCACGTGCACCCCGCCGGCTCTGTGACTGGCTCTCCAGCTTTTTGGTCAGATGCATTGCTAAAGCATGTGGAGCATCTTTTAGTTCTCAATTAAATGTGATCATATTTACAGTATGCTTTTGTACATATTTATTTTAAAACCTGCCTATATATGCCATCTGCAATATCTCTCTGCCATCTGTTCCTCACTCGTTTCTCCTCTCCAGTGGTCGTACGGTTTCTACCTGATCCACCTGCAAGGGAAGCAGGGCTTCCAGTTCTTTTGTAAAACCGAGGAGACAAAGAGGAAGTGGATGGAGCAGTTTGAAATGGCCATGTGAGTATGATTACTTGGCAAGGGTTGGTAACTTTCCTGGACATTCAATCGAGAAACCATCTTTCCTATAACATAACCAGATGGGAATGTATGTTTATGGCTAATCCAGTGAATTAAACACCCCATAAAAATCAACATCTCTTCCTCTCATTCATTATTATTTACTTCCAGGTCCAACATCAAGCCAGAGAGAGCTACAGCCAACCAGCATAACTTCCAAATGCACACATTCGATAAGAACACCAACTGTCGAGCCTGCAAGATGCTGTTGAGGTAATAAACCCCGATAACTTCAGTGCCGATGTGCATTACAGCACATTCATATTCTACAATGAATAATGAATGCGTGTACTTCCCGGGTTTCTAAGAACTATCACATATCCAACAATATCCAGCAGTACCAGAGATTTATTTTTCACTGTCACATATATATGGTGTAAAAAGATCATTTATACACTCGGACACACGTTATGTCACATGAATACAAAATTATTTATGCAGTGGTGGAATAATCAGTCAGAACATGTACTTAAATAAAACGTAGCAATTCAACAATGTAAAAATACTAGGGCAACTCAAGCCCAACAGGCAACAACAGCTGTCAGTGTGTCAGCGTGCTGACTTGACTATGACTTGCCAAAATTGCATGTGGTTATCATAAAGTGGGAACGTCTGCAAAGGGGAGACTCGTGGGTACCCATAGAACCCATTTTCATTCACATATCTTGAGGTCAGAGGTCAAGGAACCCCTTTTGAAAATGGCCATGTCAGTTTTTCCTCGCCAAAATTTAGCGTAAGTTTGGAGTGTTATTTAACCTCTTTCGTGACAAGTTAGTATGACATGGTACCAATAGATTCCTTAGGTTTTCTAGTTTCATATGATACCAGTATCTTCACTCTATCTCTAAATCTGAGCCCGCTACAACCTAAAAATCGCAAGTTACATTAATACATTAACGCAAAAGTAACATTTCCCTGTAAATTGCAGTGCAGTCAAAGTATAAATATGCAGAGAATGGAAATATCTGAAATTTATATTTGAGTTAATGTACTTCCACCACTGCTGTTATGCAACAGTAATATAATGCTGTGTTATATGTAAAACTAGTAAAAGTAGTGTTAATTTAAAAATCTAAACGTGTCTCAAGAGCAAAAAGAAAGTGAGTGAAGAACTGAAGTGCTTAACTAAAAAAGAAATCCAGCCACGTTTGGTGAGCAACAAACAAACAGACGTAAATCACAGAGGGGAATATGTGTTTGGCTCACGTAGCCCCTCATTAGTGTAAAAGCAATCTTTGGAAAATATTCTACTAAATATGACTGAGGCTGACGGATGCTATTTTTAAACATCCCCCCTTCCCGGCACCACCCACCCTGTGAGCGCACCTCCTCCCATGTGAGAGCGCTGCTCGACTGCAGCGGGGACAACCCGTGTCACCGAATCACCACTTTCACCTCTATTACAGTCAGCCGGCTGAACTCCACTCTGTGTATTGACCCACACATTTCACGGCTTGGCTGACCTAAATTCACAGAGCCAGCGGAAGCGGGGACCGGCGTTCCCACTCCCTGCTAGATGCTAATTACTGCTGCAGCCCCAGCGGATCGCACCGTGATTTATGGCACTTACTATTCAACATGGCAGTGTGCGACGCATGCAGGGTTACAGTATCCCTAACAAATACAGTACTGCTCTTAAACGGAGCCAGTCGATTTTGGGATTTTTAAAGGATCGCAGAGTGGAAATGATGGAGCGCGTGTAACTGCAATAGCAGGCGTATAGTAACAAGCTGCAGCTCCCCTTGTGTGTTGTACTTACAAGAAGTTAATTTGTGTCTGAGACACTTCCTGTTTGCATTACTGATGTGTGTGTGTGTGTGTCCCCTCTAGGGGCATCTTCTATCAGGGCTACTACTGCTCTCGCTGTGGAACTGGAGCACACAAAGAGTGTCTGGAAGTCATCACCATCTGTAAAATCAGTAGGTGTTTCGTCTAATCTTCTAATAGAAACCCTGACCCAGGTTCAATGTTTGGATTAAATAAGTGATCGATGTCCTATGACAGATATTATTGATAGTTCTGACACTGTGTTGTGAGGGCAATTTTTTTGTTTTGTTTTGTTTTGACCAAATGAATAATGATTTGTGAAATTCCATACAGTGTCCTGCTTGTAGGCGACTTTATCCAGCAGGAAAAAGGGGGATGGGTTCTGTGGGGTTCCTGTGGGACAGTCATTTCATTGTGTTGTTGTGAGTTAAGATGAATTGCCTGTCCATCATTTTATATGGCGCAGCCTTTCCTGCAGATAGAGTCCTCATTATTTAGACCAGTGGTTCCCAAACCTTTTTCACGCCAAGGATCCCTGAACTGACACAAATTAGACCCCAGACCCCAATTTGACAAGATTTTGTCCCAGGGCAGTGGTGTAGTGGAGGGTGTACGCAGGTTAATCGGGGTATACCCACCTCTTTTTCTGGTGGTTTACAGTATACCTACCTGTCAGCCAAAAAGCCATTGGAATATATAGGAGAGTATACCCACTTTCTCCTCGGTAACCTACTACCTAGTACACCCACCTCATCAACGACCACTACACCACTGTCCCAGGGTCTCCCATCTGGTAGGATTTTGCTTTTAGAGGTTTTATTACAGAAAGCAGTCATACATTCTGTCATCGTGTTAGTCACGGATGGAATTATTGTGAAAATAAATGATTCCCCCTTTTTGCTGGGGATCCCCTGAAATTCCCCTGAAACTTTTGGGCTTGTAACCGTTTAAAATGAAGCAATACTTACTTGCGACTCATCATGATTAGTTCCATATATCTTTGGGTTATAACTAGTTCATACAGTTAGCAATTTTTTTCCTGTGTTTTATTTGAATATTTTTTTTTTTTTTGACCGAAGCGATAAAATGATCCAGTTATTCATAACAAATAATCAAATTGACAAACATGCAACATAACTGAATATAGGTTTGTGTAGTATAAATGTATTTTCTGTTTTCCTCTCCTCTTTAATCATGTGACAACTGATTCATCTCAGATTTATCTTCCGACGCTTTGAAGGGGTCTCGACCTCCAGCTTGAGAACCACAGATTCACTCAACATGAATTTAGAAAATCATAGGCTTGCTTTCTCAAATTGGAGCCAGTTCTGTACATCTGAGTGAGATTCAAATAGATATATTGATGAAATGATGAGGTTAGGCATTAGTTAGTTGGAGAATGTGTGTGAGTGTTGCCATATAATTTGGCTCCTTCAGCTTTACCCATGACTGCTTTACATCCATTGTTACGTGTGGGATGAAGCCAAAATACAGCCAAACTACAGGCGAAACTGCCTTTGTGTTTAACAAAGCATATCAAAACAGAACCACATGAAGCCTGAGAATTGTTCTACTCAAATGTTCAGCTTAACTCAGGCGTAATCTATACGGGCAGCCGGTTGTGTTGTGAACCCTCCCTGACTGTCACTATTTCTTTTGTCTTGTTTCAGATCCTCAAGACTTGGTGAGTAGATCCTCTATTACTCAAAATACTGTAGCAGTATTATCATTATTATCATCCTCTAATTGTTCATTCCCTTCATAGATGTTGTTTTTATCATTAAATTACACAAGTAAGATTTGTATTTGTTAGAATTGATTGAAGTATTTGTTTCTCTTTTGTAGGAACCTGGAATGTCATCAGGTAAGATCACTTCTTGTCCCCTATAAACATAATAGAGAACACTTAAGGCTGGATATTCTGTCAGCTGTCATGTTACAAGTTTGTTATGGATCCAGCTGTTATTGAACAGCACGGCTCTCTACTGCCATCTAGTGGGTAGACGCGTTAGACATGAACCACAACATTATCGACCACATAAAGTGGGTGGTAGTGCATAGCAAAATAGAGATAATTTGTACTTAACATATCACTTGAAATTCAAAAACTTGAAGACCTTTGAGATGAGAGGGATCATAGTTCTTCTACAGTATCCAGAAATACCGGTAATCAATACACAGTGGTCAGTCTGGAGAGAATGAAATTACAAAGTTGCTCTTGGTAATATTTTCTTTGGCATTTGTTGCCTCATGAGATATACTTGAAAGGTCAGAGAAAGGGGATACCATGCAACAAAGATGCTGGAGCAGATTTGAACCCAGGATGTTGTGGTTATATTGTGTATCTTAGACCACTGCATCACTCAGTGGACAAGATCTGTATGCAAAAACAGCCCTGCCTTTATCAGCCTCAATCACTATGTGAAACCTAAGAGGGAACTCTCTTGTGAGCAGAACTCTGTCCAGATAAAGTTAGATTTAACGTTCGATTATTTTCTTCTTTTACCTCTTAAAGGACCAGGGTGTAACGATTAGGGGGATCTATTGACAGAAATGGAATATAATATTAATAAGTATGTTTTCTTTAGTGTATAATCACCTGAAAATAAGAATTTCATTCATTTCATTGCCGCTCTCTCTCTCTTGCTTCACCACTCACTCTACGCACTCTCTTACAACAACTGGCTCTAGATACGGCAATTCACGTTTTCACATAGGCCACTTTAGAAAATGTAATCTGCAACCTCACTGCTAGATACTGCCACATCCTACATACTGTTCCTTTAATGTAGTCAACCTAACTGTTACTCCCACTTACCTAACACTTGATTGTTGTTTTTCCAGGTCCAAAGATGGTGGCAGTGAGGAACTACCACGGCACACCAGCACCTACGGGGAAGACGCCGCTCTGTTTTCAAACAGGAGAGTTTATCGAGCTGCTGAAGGGAGATCCTGACACCGCATGGTGGGAGGTACGGCATTCAATCACTCCTATCTGACAACACGTGAAGTGTGGCTATCAAGACCGTATTAAGACAGTTGGCTCTGTACTCCAGCACATTGAGAACTTGCGCCATTGATTTTGAAATGAATCAATGACTATGAAGTACAAATGCTGACTTTCAGCTTTAAAGATGTTTGAAGGTGATCACATCCCTACTGGGGAGTCTTAGCTTGTTTCACCCTGTGGGATGTGGATTAAAAAGAGCTACAATTCTTACACTCTGCCTTTTATATCTTGTTTGTTAATCCGCACAAACATTTTTCTCTTGGACGGGTGCAGTGACTCCCTCCAGGAAGTCAGTAGCAAGGCCAAGAAATAGTCCGGCACATAACAACACTAAAGTGTTTCTACAGATTAAACAAACGAGATGTAACGTGTTAATTATTGAGCTTCAGATGTGCTGGGAGGTGGATTTTGTTACCTTTGGACAGAGCCAGGTTAGCTGTTCCCCCCTACTTCAACATGTAATCCAATCTGGCTGTAGCCTTATATTGATCCTATATCTATCAATCTTTTTATCTCCATCTCGACAAGGAAGAGAATAAGCGTATTTCCTGAAATTTAAAACTTTTCCAATGTAGGAGAGTGCCAAAACAAATTGTCCACACACTGACTGCACTATAAATAAAGGGGCCATCACCTGGGTCTGTAACTTGACAGGCATTTTTTCAAGATCATTTCTAATTATACAATCAAACCACATTTGGTAAATTGTAGATACAAGTTCACATCAGATAAGAGTACTTGTATCTTCTTAAGAGGAGTGCTGGGTTTGCATGGTAGAGCTATGTATATTTATAGGAGACGGGAGTGAAACATGTAGGCAACAAGAAGTGAAGGAAATGTATTGCTGGGAGTTACAAAAGTGTTCTTATACCAATTTTTGTAACCTATCATACAAATCATACAAAAGCCTGCATCAAATCCAGGTCAGGAGCAAAATAGCTTTCAGAATTTGTGTTTTAAAATTGTGATTCTTAATTGCCTCTGTATTTGAAATGCCTTACAAATAAACTTTGCTTTGCTTGTTATCTGCAGGGAAAGCTGATACAAACACAAAAGAGTGGCTTCTTCCCCAGTTCATGTGTAAAACCTTGTTTGGACCCGAAGGTAAGTCACCCATATATATGTGCAGTGGCTTCAGTATGCATTTTGAAGAGAATCATTACTGTATGTGTGATTTCTGAGGGCTTTAACTACCTATGTGGGGACATACATATAAGTGATCTACTTCTGCTCCGTGGTTTTGTTCTGTTTATAAGTTGTTTAATGTGCGGTGTGCTGCTATTTGTTACAGCCCTTCCAGTCATTTTCCAGCCGGCAGTCCTCAAGAGAATCAGACTACTATGGATATCCTTGGTAAGACCGTTAACTATTGAAGATTGATTTCATCCTCATGTACACTACAGTATACTGCCATTACCCTGAGGTCACTATTACTTCAGATATATTCATGTTAATGCTAGCGCATACTGTTAACTTCATGCGCTGAGTTTTAAAGCAAAACTGACTTCAAACATGACCGCAATCAAAAGATGAATAACGACACGGCCGTTTGATGTCAACGATTTGTAAAGCCTCGACCATGTCATTTGATTATGCGACTTTTGTATTTGGAGGTGACGACATTTACTCTCCGCTCCTCTGCAGGTTTGCGGGGAACATGGAGCGCCAGCAGGCCGATAACCTTTTAAAATCCCACAGCAGCGGGACTTACCTTATCAGAGAGAGGACAGCTGAGGCGGAGAGGTTCGCCATCAGCATCAAGTGAGTGTTTCACGTCGTACAGGAGAGTGAAAATCTCAGGGGAAGGGCTTTTAAGACACGTCTCACGGGGAATACAAATTCTCACGGGACGCCCCAGTCAGCCTTTTCCCCGAGCATCTTTTTCGCTCCGGCTAATTACCGCTCGGTAATTGCTTTTTTTTTTGTATCCTGTTTTTTTTTGTGTGTGTGTATTTCCTCTGAGAGAATGCATCACGGAGAGAAATGTTTGAGCTCTTGCCGGAGCTGTCATACTGCACAGTGATGTACTGGGAGACATGCTTTTGCACATTTGTCTTTAAGACAAGTGCAAAGGCGCTGTAGGGACCAGCTTTTAGACAAATAATTAAATAAGTCCCGCAGTCGACGTCAACTTGTAACAATTACTTTATTTTGGTCTCTGTCGGTCCTTCGGGTGTACGACAAAATATTTCATGTTGACAGCAGCTGAACACATTACACCAAAGACACATGAGAGAACACAACACAACAATAAGAAACAGTAACATACAAAATGTTTTTAGATGAAGTATTAAAGGGATAGCTCTTATTTGTTAATTTCTCTTGTGGTGTTTGGTTTTTACAGATTCAATGATGAAGTAAAACACATCAAAGTCATTGAAAAAGACAGCTGGATTCACATCACTGAGGCCAAAAAGTTTGAGAGTCTTTTGGTAAGTCTTATATTTAACTGCCAACACAAAATACCCACAGTACCTTGATGTCAGTACAAAGAGGAAAAAAAAAAGAAATCAGATGGTCACATTTTTCTAATCCGTCTGGACTCTTTATTCTAACAGGAGCTGGTGGAGTACTATCAGGCCCATTCACTGAAAGAAAGCTTCAAGTTGTTAGATACCACATTGCGATATCCCTACAAGTCAAGAGAACGCTCGCTAACGCGGGCCAGTACACGCTCACCAGGTAAGCCTTCAACATATCCCTCTTCTCCAACAGTTAGCCCGAGCCACAGACACAGACACAAAGAATGGAATGATTCTTAATCTGGTGTCAAATATCAGCCAATACCAGCACATAGCCTGACCATGGTAAACACTTGCCCTAACACTACATCTACTACAATCTGCTTCTCTTCACCTTATTTTAAATCCAGCATTGTTTACGTCCATGTTTACTAGCTTGCGGGCTTCTTATTCTGTCTCTGCTGGCGCATTGCTGCACATCTTGGCGTGTTACCGCCACCTGTTGATCAGTGTGTGACACTATTGACAGGACTGCTTATCACGTCAACCCTCCCCTACGGTCATGAGCTTTGGGTAATGCCCAAGAGAATTAGATAACAGGAGTGGACAAAATGAATGTAATTTGCAGGGTGGTTGAACCTACCCCTAGACACGGCCTGCCTGATCTGAAGTGTTGCTTTGTTATTGGACTTCTGTGCCGTCCCACTGTTTGTTTATGAGCTACGGCGACCTGTGACAGTTACGTCATGGACTGTACGCCCTCATTTGCAACCGAATAAGTTTGTCCCGCCCCGTTTGTTAGCGCCCCTGGTCCGCGCCATTCACATCGAAATCGACCCTGGTCTGACCCACCTCTCGATCTGGGTCGAAAAGGCGAGTCGATCAACGTGGGTTTACGCGCCTTCATATCAACCCTGGTTCAACCCTGGTTGAGTCCTCGGTGTGAAAGGGGTATTTGTCTTCACTGGTGCTCTCTTCCTTCCCAGGCCAGTGACTCCCCTGACTCATACAGAGAGGAATGGGGGGAAGGCCAGAGGGGAACAGGGCAAAAAAAAAAGAGACAAGCAGTGTGAAATAGAGAGAGAGGGAGACAAAAAGGAAGAGTTTGTCAGCTAATTCAGAGGCCTGTGGATTGGCTGTCTGAATTGGCAGCCCCTTTGCACTGGCTTCTGTCCTACATTGGTCTGCCTTTGTTTGATCCGTAGGAAGAACTGGCCACTACAGCGAGATTGTTTCCGTCCTGTTTTGGCTGCATTTGGAAATGAATGGTGACAATTGAGTCTTTGCTGATGATGATGTGCTCTCGCTCTCGCTCTCTCTTTCTCTCTCTCTCTCTCTCTCTACACTGTTTTCAAGCGCACATTTGTTTGTAGTTTTGTGTTTCCAGGTGCATCACACCCCACATGTGTGAACGGAAACAATGGTGGGATTAGGTTGCATCTATGATGGGGCCGGGAAAAGCCATGGTCAATCACATCCGCTTCTCTCACTCCCTTTAAAAGCAATGCTCTCTGCACCATTATGTACTGACCGTTTGGTGATGCATTCTGTATAGAGATGTGCAGCAACCGGAATATGCTGCAAAGGGCAGATGGTGTGTCATTTTAGTTCATGTTTCACACATTAAAAGTGAGGCGGTCGTCATGTTGTCTATTGTTAATGTTGCGCAATTTAGTTTCACACATTAGTCACTATTATAAATAACAATGTTGAGCAATAGTTAAAAAAGGAGAAATTAAAATACGCTCTAGTTGATTGTTTTTTTAATTTATTTTCCTTAAACGATTATTAGTGTTGCGTTCACTGTAATTACAAACTGGGAACACAACTCTTTGAGCCCTAAATCAGTGCATTAACTGACAATTCCCACAATGATACCGTTTGCAATCCACACTACATTTTTTTTTTAACAAATTGTTTTCCGTCACACCACTAAAGCAGTCAAATCATGGCAAGATTAAGAAAACAGAACCCTATCTTTAAGAGACAGACAACTTCAGTGTGCTCCTTTTTTTTTAAAACTCTGCTTCTCTGGCTCCAGCTCTGCAGTGCCAGCTTTATTTCCTCCTGTTTCTCTTCTCCTCTCAGCAGCCACCTGCGCCTCCTACAACTTCTCCTTCCTCAGTCCGCAGGGCCTCAACTTCTCTTCTCAGAGCTCAGCTCCCTTTTGGTCAGGTACTCTTTGTTTCCCTGTCTCTGCTTGCTCCTGTTGTCCTCCTGCACCTCATCGACTGTAATTTCATAATAAGCCTCTGTGCTCTCGACCTCATTACTTCTTCTCTGTGCACTCTTTTCATTAACGAGAACATTTCAATTCTTCCCAGGATGACGCTCTCTCATTAAATCACGAAAAAGAAAAACAATTTCCTCTCCCATGATGAAACAACTTGTCCTTTCCCATCGTGCTCATTTGTCATTGTGACCACAGTGCGACATGCTGAACTGACCAACTAACTGTCACCACTACGTCTAGCATGACCTTCCACCTCTGTCAAGTTCTTACAATGTGAATCCACTGACCTCTCGTGGTTTCCACTTTCACAGTGTTCACTCCTCGGGTGGTCAGCACAGCAGTGGCCAGGTATAACTTTGCAGCAAGAGACATGAGAGAGCTGTCGCTGCGAGAAGGAGACATTGTCAAAATCTACAGCAAGATCGGTGGAGACCAGGGCTGGTGGAAAGGAGAGGCCAACGGACGAGTGAGTAAACCATGAAAGTCTATGCATTTATGGATGGTAAAAAGTGATCAGGATAATGATGGACCGAGACTGAAAAGCCCACATAGAACGTTTTGGGTGCTGTGATGTTTGTAGATTACATTCTGCTGGTAGCATGTGCATATGGCATCACTTTTTAAGCGCTCTGCTTCAAAAACACAGCACAGATTTGGCTTTTTGTCAGCACCGCAGCGCCTGAATTTAACAATTAAACCATTGATAATAAAAGCACTCCTAAAGCAGGTGGTTGAAAGAGAAAAGCACTGGCTGCTGGTAAATGTGCCAGTTTAATAGGCTGGCAGTTAAGCTGGAAGTGATCTTTGAGCTTTTTATTTTAGGGATGTTCACCGTTAGGTTGTAAATTGGACGGTGTTAATGTGGTGCTGTGGACCCAGAATGAGTTTTAACTATTTTACTGGTGCATAGCTAATCTGGGTTGTCCACTGTTGCTCAGTCTGGTGTTGAGGTACTCTTAGCCATCTAATTTAGATTTTATTATAGCGTGTCGCCATCTCGCTTTTACTGCAGCGAGGACCTTAATGGAAATGGGTTTTTAAATTGACTGTGTCATTTTTGTCAGCGGGAGACCAATTATCAGATGACACCATCTAGGTGCCTACTCTATGTATCTAATGATATTGATTGTACAGGATTAATCTGTGAAAAAAATAACACTGACTTACAAAGAATATTGAAGGGTAATAAACTCAGATGACAGTTGAATAAAGAGACACTTAATGTAAGTCAGTTAGATCCCACCTGTTTACATGCCACCTGAATCTGGATCATATTCAAGTTCAATTCATGCAGAATGTGTAACCAGACCACTTCTGAGGCCTGTACTACAAAGTTCAATTTACCCAGGAGTTCTTCTCGTTATCTGGCTTAACTAATCCTAACAACTGGATCCCGCTAGGGGGTCCTACGACGCTGGTTATCAACTCAATAAGTCAACCCAAGCTTTCTCAATCTGGCTATGAGCGCATTCACATAAAAGGGGTGGTGTTTGCAGCATATGACCAATCACAAACAAGTCTACTGTCAGCAGAGCAGCATATTTTGCAAACTATCATATTAGACAAATACAGTATGAAGAAGTTAAACTACACAAAATCCAGATGAATAGTAACACAGTTGAAGCTGCCAAATGCAGGAAGGACAGCTGGCGAAAGAAAAAAAAATGTCCGACTGTGTGAATATTTAAATGAACAGGCTTATAGCCTAAGAACAGTGTCCCACCTACAGCACGGAGTAGATTTGACTATAATTACTTCATGTATTCTGTTAATGCTTAAAGAACAGAATAGAAGAACAGAAGTTACCTAATTAATCCCTTGGAGGTGAATACGGCGTGTATGACATTTTTACTTTATTTCGGCTTGGAAGCAAATTAAAAATAAATATTGAAATATAATTCAAAGCGGTAAGCAGGCTTACTTTCATATGACAGTTGTCCTTCTTGCATTTGTCAGTTTAGACTATGTTGCTTTTAGCCTGGATTATGACTGTAACTTCTTTGTATTTGTGTAATGTTATCATACAATTCGCGCACGGAGCTTTGACTGGTCAGTAGGCGATGCTTTTATACGAGTTGATCTCCTATCTCCAACATAACCTGCTCCGGAGCAGGTTGATTAGAACAAAGTATTCAGAGTGGTCTTGGTCTAATACGTTAATGCGGCATATTCAATGAATTTACTTTAGTGTTACCGAATGTTTATCTTCCTGCATGTACAGCTAAGTTTGATGTAAAAAGAAAAACAGTCAGAATGAACTCAATTAACATCCATTGTTTACATTTACACACTATAAAGCTCTGATAATTAGTCTTTTATGTTTCAGATTGGATGGTTTCCTTCAACGTACGTGGATGAAGAAGGAGTGCAGTAACGCTTGGATGTTTGCTGGCCCTGGCTCCCTTTAAATCAGGAACCATCTTCTATCTACTGTTCTCAGAGAAAATTACTCACTCTCTCTCTTCTCCAGGAAAATAACACGAGGAAAAAAAAAGAACCTTTTTTTTGTTGTTTTTTGCTGGATACTCATTTTTCAGCGAGTGTTTCTACCCTGTTTCTCTATCTTCAATTATGCATCAGCTTTGCTTTTGTTTGTACATTTTTTTTTGCAGGATGTCCTGTTTAATTTCTGTACAGGTAAGAAGAAAAAAACTGGCTTGTTGTCCGTCAGCCTCTGTGCGCTCTGCAGAGGCTTTATTGAACTGAGGACACAGCAGAAACGGACTGTGGATAGCTTTACTTTGAAAAAGGCTCCCCTTTGTTGCAGGTCTATGCGAGGTGAAATAATTGTACAGTATAGATAATTTATTGAATAGAGATTATTATCATTACTAATGATTATTGTGGGGAAGTTGTTTTTAACAGCAGCAAGGAATCGGACGAGAAAAACTAAAAAAAAAAAAAAAAAAAAAAAGAAAAAAGACAGATGCTCTGTTTTCATGTTGAAAGATTTTGCCTTAGTTGTCATGGTGATGCCTTGTGGGCGGACACCAGTGGATGGAATCGACTTTGTTGACTGGTTTTACTTCTCCATGTATGCATGTGCCCATGTGCGGCCCACACAAACACAGACCAATGTACAGTACGGTGCCTTTGAAGACTGGTCGTTTGCTCACTGAACCTCAACATCAACCAGTAAAGAACATTGCCATCTCCGAAAAGACAGTTCGTCCACATCCAGAGGACTTTACTAAAGGAGGGAAAAGGCACTTATACTAAATACTGGTGACGGCTCGCCTTCTGAGCCCTCGAAAACAACACGGTGAAGCATTTAACTTATCCTGCCTGGTGACTGGATGGACTCTCAGAGACAGCTGCAGGGTTTTTATAGCCAACAACAATCACATACACTGTTCACATCAGTCTTGGCGTCACAAGTCAATGGGTGCAAACAGCTGGATACAAAAAGGGAAACATCATGACATTCCACTGGACAACCACTCCACACTTTTAAATCTTGTGTGTGTTTGTTTGATTTTTTTTTTTTTTAGCACAGAATCAAGATTATTTTTTAAGTTTTGAGAACTGGACCGTTTATAATTTGAAGCCGAATTCAGCCATGTTTTAATGTCTGCATGGAGTTTTTTTTTGATTGTTATGATTTTTGTACTTTGCCTTATTTTTACAGATGATCAGATTTTTTTTTTTCTTCCCTAATGTTTATCATTTTTCATGCGTGAAATTTGGTGCTGTGCAGGCTGATGAAAATTAAACAGTGTCAGAAGATTTTTTAATCTGAAGGACTATTGATGTGCTGATTAACATAAATCCACAAAAAGGAGCCCTTAATCATTTTGTGATTTTTCTGGGGTTGCAGTGCTCAGTGTTTCTATTTACGATACAGACTTGCAGCCATTTAGACTGCAGGAAAGTGAAGCTCTCATCAGTTTTCTATTGAGAGCATAGATGTACCAGACGACTTTCTAATTCTAGTTATTTAAAAGGTTAGTTAAAATTGTTTACATTTTATTTCATATGCAGTATATTGACTAATTCTGTTTAAATGGCCTTACCTTTAACCTTCATATCTTCCACCTACACATTTTGATATAGTATTGATATATCGCTTGCAGCTTGGACTGAATTGTCTTTTCATAAGTTTGAAAATGTCACAGTACACAAAAATGGAAATTACGGAGAGTAGTTGTTTTTATAAAATGAAGACGGTCTTCCTGCTAAGAACAAAATTAGTTATTAAAACAATCTGAACTAACTCACACAGCTCAAGTAAAGTGCAAACACTGAGCACTTCAGCTCCGGCTGCTTCACAAAGACTTACGGAGCAGAAGATGCTGATATGTTTAGTTTCTAAACTTTTGACTGTCTATGATGTGTGTTATTGCAAAGGCTGACCGCCCCGAAAAACACAAAGTCCTACCACTGTGTGAGGGGGACACACAGGAGGCCTCCATGTTGTCTAGAATGAGGGGGGGGTCTAGTCGCTGTTTATGTAGTGGACAAAATCCCATTGCATGTGGCTATTGATATTTCAACTCCTGTCAATACATCCTCGAAAAAATAAGTACTTAATCGTGTACATTTTTTTGAATGGTTGAGTATTTCCAAATTAGGTCTATCATGAAATAAATATTTCTCTTTGGTTTAAATTTGAGACTGAATCCTTTTGTTGCTGTATTTTTGTGTATTGAGTTTTGAATGTTCTATATACTGATAAAAGCAAACCCAAACTTCCTCCTAAAAGTTCCTAAAGTGAAAGACAGTAATGCTACATTATCTAGTAAGAAAAGAAGAAAACTTCTTATATGATCATCTTCAAGTAATTAACATGAACAATGTTATAAAATCATCACACTGCACAGCTAAGAATTGAAATAATTAGATTCTCTGCAAGACTCATTCTGCTACAGATTTTATTCTTTCAAGTGTCCAAACTGTCTTGAAGCGTCTATTCAGACGTTACAATGAGAACCAAATGCCTGTCAGTACAGCAGTGATTTTGATTGTCACACTGCGTATCCATACTTGCTGTCATATTTCACTGGTGTGTATTTGACCGGTGTGTGTCCATGGCTGTTGCCAGAGGGAGTGTGTGTGCGTCCGTCATTGAACGAGCTCACCTCGGCCCTGCCCACCGGACTGTAAGTAACCTGTGGGTGCTGAATGGCGCTCCGGCTCGTATGGCGACTGACTGGGCGGCTCTCGGGAGGCGGAGCGTCCTCCCTGTTGGATATCGGAGCAGAACAGAGGGAGAGAAACAGAAAAGTTCAAGTTCATCGGAGCTTTGGGGTAGAGCTGCATTGACTGTCAAGTACACCAAATTTTCATTGTAATTGGCTCAGTTTATGCTAATTAATAGAGTAGAGAATAACAATAATATTCATAATCAAAGTGTTTAATCAGTAAAATGTCATAAAAAGTGAGATTTACAAGATGAAGTCTAAGAGGAACGATTAACTGATAAATTAACTAATTGTTTTAGCACAACTTTCTTTGGATGTACAGTATTTACTAGGTGAAATAATGCTGCCATGTCGGTTATGATGAATCTTGTTATAAATCTGTTGTCTTTGCCTATTTGGGGCTCTTCTCAAGAGCGCCAACTCTCACTGACTCTCCCTGCTTTCACTGCTTCTCTTTTACAGAAGCAGAAAATTCACTCTGGTGCTGCTTTCATGCATACAGTACAATCTTCCCTCGTCAACAGCGCTGCCAACATTCAAGCTTAGAAGGTACTTTGCATTCTGAATTTATGTAACTTTGCGGTAACAGCTGGGATCTGTTCCTCTGTCAAAGGAAAGAACCGCACAGCTGATCGACATTGGCATTTTCGGCTCCTGTGGAGGCCAACCACTCAGATTTTTGCCGGTAAAGGGAATACATTTGCTTTTGTTAAGCTGATATAGGAAATAATGTGTCTCAAGTCGTTGGGTCTGTGATTCTTGGGTGTGTATGTGACAGGACAGGACTGCTATGAACAAGAATGAGTACCAAAATACAGTAATACAGTTCTGCCAATGAAATCCTTTGTCTGATCTTTTTACAGAAGGTTGTTATACTATACTATGACTTTTTCCAAAAAAATGTCAACATACTATACTATGACTATTTTTTCAAAACACTAGGCTATGATTTTTTTTAGAAATACTATACTATGACTTTTTTCAACATACTATACAATATGTTTTTAATTACTTTTTTTTACTTTTTTCTACACAATATGCTATGACTTTTTTTCAACATACTACACTGACTTTTTTATGCTAATACTAAGATTTTTTTGGGACATACTATACTATGACTTTTTTTTTTTTTTTTTTTTTTTTTTTT
>CAKAOH010002907.1:4888-21453 GCA_916701665.1 Sebastiscus tertius | reverse complement strand
CTGCCCATTCTCCTCTGACCTCTGACATCAACAAGGCATTTCCGTCCACACAACTGCCGCTCACTGGATATGTTCTCTTGTTGGGACCATTCTCTGTAAACCCTAGAGATGGTTGTGGTGAAAATCCCAGTAGATCAGCAGTTTAATACTCAGACCAGCCCGTCTGGCACCAACAACCATGCCACGTTCAAAGTCACTTCAATCCCCTTTCTTCCCCATTCTGATGCTCGGTTTGAACTTCAGCAAGTCGTCTTCACCACCTCTAGATGCCTAAATGCATTGAGTTGCTGCCATGTGATTGGCTGATTAGCTATTTGTGTTAACAAGTAATTGAACAGGTGTGCCTAATAAAGTGGCCGGTGAGTGTATACCCCAGTGTAAGTGTGTTAAATATAAATGCAAGAACGGTATAAATAAGAATTAAATAAGAATATATCTCATAAATATGATAAACTGTAATCAGGACAGGAACATTTACAGGTGTTCACTGGTATGAATATGTACTGTATATACTGTATATATAGCTATGTTATTCAGGCATGTGCATGTGTTTGTATGTGTCTGTGGTTGTAGCTGAGTAGCTGAATACCCCAGTGTAAAGAAAGGTGGGTCAGTGGCTTAGTGTGTGTGTGTGTGTGTGTGTGTGTGTGTGTGTGTGTGTCCATTTTTCACATGCTTTGGTCTTTTAACATGTTGCGTCTTGCCTCATACCATCCCGTTCTGACTTAGGTAGTCAAACCTTTGGTTGAAGATGGTTTCAAGGGATTTAGCTAAAAACAACCGCTTAACTGAAAATGCTGACATTGTGGTCGAAACTGTGAAAACAGGTTGGATTCAGCCTCGTGGCGTATAACCCCTCAATTATTGTAACTCAAATGTGAGTGAGTCTGAGTATTCAGTGTCTTTGTTGTCTTCTATATAGTATAGAAATGGAAATACTACTTTAAATATATATGTATTTACGGTCCTGTACTTTAATGGTGTTTGTGCTTCTACTCCGCAGACCTACAGTGTGGATAAGCAGGTAGCAGACAGCGCCAGCACGGCTACAGCCTACCACTGTGGGGTGAAGGCCAACGCTAAGACGGTGGGGCTCAGTGCTCACGCCGTAGCCTACGAGTGTAACACCACCTTCGGTAACGAGGTCTACTCGGTGCTACGGCGGGCTAAAGCCCAAGGTAAGGACACTAACTGGCTTGGCTAAGTGTAATATAGTGGGTGTTCTGCGTAATGGAAAGGTCAACTGGTTTGAATTACATTCTTATCTCAAGATATGTAATGACCACATCTGCCTTGAAATAAAATATGACGAATAAAACAATTATCCGATAAGCATGTTCCCTGCTACTTGATTCGTCACCAGCTATAGTTCAATGTTCAGAATACGTCTAATTAAGAGATCATATCACATTGGCGCCCTTTCACTTTTGGGCTTATAGTTATGTATGTAACGTGCACACCGTGCATCATTTATGTTCAACTGTCTGTGTGTTAAGTAAGGGATAATGTACAGATAGCCGGTCATTATTGCAAAATGACTCGCTTGCTGTACATTATATTGTGTATTGCACAGCTACTTACTAGAGAAATCAATGATTTGAGACGAAATACTATTTTAAAATGTATTTTATTGATTTAAAGATGACTTTATGGCTTCCGCTAAATAGTAATAGTCCTTTCTCTGTGTACGGACATCAGGATTGCGTCCATAGCAACGGTCTATTATTCATAGCAACAGTCTAAGAAACACTAAACCATAGAATGCTATAATTGACCAATCAGAGTTGAGTATTCACCACAGCTGTGTATTGGGTTTTGGATTACTGCAGATATATAAACTCTGTGGCAAACAAACATTTATGATACTTACACGTTTTGTTCAGCAAGATAATCTCCACACCACTTTTATGATTTTTGAAGTGTAAATGTAATCGCCAGAAGTTGGTAAACGAACTACACCACTGTCGCATGAGCGCGAGTAAACACAACAAGGCTGTAAAGGTGGACGAGTCTGCGTGATGACGTTAATAGTCTCATTTAGCCACTTGTTAACAACCGCCTTTTTAAGACACGTAAAGGCTTCAAAATTCACGAGTGGGATATCTACTCTATTTTATGTCGCAGAACAAAACGTTAAAATCTCTTCAGCTTGTGTTAACCACAGACCTTACCTTGTGTGGAGGATCATTAGTGTCCCTTATTAGAAATATTATGCTCACTGTATTTATGTTGGTTATGTGTCCGTAGTCTTACATCTATACATCTTTATACTGGAATATTTCCCATGAAGCCATAAAGTTTTAATTATAGGCTACAAAGTTTCTATGAGGCAGCACTTTGTTGTGTGAGTTAAACCTCAAAGGTTGAAGCCAAAAAAGCAAAGTTGCAAGTTAATTGGGATTTATTTTTACGTTTTTTAATTGAATTATTGTTAATTAGGCCAACAAATACTACGATATACTACACATATAACACTACAATATACTATATATATATATTTATATATAAGGATCAGTGATTTTAATTTTTCACTCATTCATTGCTGTAGTAACAAGCTTTTCTAAAAAGCAATAAGTTATGTGGTGACCTGGAACCTCTCTCCCACTGGGCTTCATTACTTATAGTCAGAAAGGACTGTGGGACTGTGGCTACACCCATCAGTGTTATTATTTCTTCCTCCAGGGCAGCTTTATGTCCAAGAACATTTGAGTTCCCACAGTCATTTCATAGTTGTTATTTTGTACCAATGACAAAAACGTTCACATGGTGTGTGATTGCCTTTACAGTTTTACCTCTTGTTTGGGTGTGTCTCTGCGTTGTCCAGGTAAATCAGTTGGCGTAGTGACCACCACCCGTGTCCAGCACGCCTCCCCGGCCGCTGCTTATGCCCACTCTGTCAGCCGCAGTTGGTACAGTGACGCAGATCTTCCTATCAGCGCCCGCCGACAGGGCTGCGTCGACATTGCAACACAACTGGTCACCAATTTTGACATTGATGTAAGAACAATTCCGTTTGGCACATTTATTTTTTTTGATTGCGTAATGCATTTCTCCATCTTGATCCTCATGACCCATAGAGTATAACTGGTTTAAATTGTAGCTATATAATAAAATAAGTATGGTAACACTTAATTTTACAGGTTTGCAAGGTCTTCATAGTAATTAGTTGATAATTAGCGAGTGACCTATTTGAAATTTCTCAAAATATATTGAAAATTACTTTATTATAAACATTATTTAATAATTATATGCAAAATTAGCATATAATCATTAAAATAGGGCCCTTAGGCTGAGAAGCGGCTGCGTGCTGCTCTTCATCACAGGTGGAAAACCAAAACTAATAGCAAATCTCACCATTGTGTGACTTATTGTCTACACAAATGAGTTTTTTTAAAGAAATTTCAAAGAAGTTATTTGCTAATTATTATTTATTTACCAGCAGACATGGAAATAAAGCATATCAATTAACTTTGTATTCTTTTCCTGGAAATGTATTAAATAAATTACCAACTATTTATTACTGCTTATTGGGAAATAGCGGAATATAATTATTAAATAACGTTTATAATATATATAAAATAATAATAATAATAAAAGTCCCAAGTCAAGACAGCCAAACAAAGTAATTTTTGATAAATTTTGAGGTAAATTTTGGGGTAATTTGGCATTAATTCCAAAGAAATTTCAAATAGGTTACTTGTTAATTATCACCCAATTATCATGAAATTTCTAGACCTGTAAAATGAAGTGTTACCATAAGTCTTTACACATAAGAAGTAAGTTGAATGTAGTTAAACACCTGGTAGATGGAGATAACCACAGTGCTCTATAATTCTTCAGTACAATGACCATCATAGGCTACTAAACATAATGATTCTGTCTGGTGTCCCTTTAAGGTGATTCTGGGTGGAGGGAGGATGTATATGACACCGAAAGGCACTCTGGACCCCGAGTACCCTACCTCCAACTCTCGCAAGGGGGACCGCAAAGATAAGAGGAACCTCATTGACGTGTGGCTGAAGGCTAAACCAGTAGGATTATTTATTTAACTTTTGGATATTTCTAGATATTTTAAGATACGAGTCAAAGGTTCAAGTGTCCTCTGGTTTGTTTTACAGAACAAGAAGTCACACTATGTCTGGCACAGGAAGGAGTTCGATGAGATAAATGTGAAAGCTACTGATCGTCTCATGGGTGGGTATACTGTAGCTGCGTCAACACAGGCAAAGACAATATGACACTCAGGAGTTGACGGATAAACTTCTTATCTAAGTTACGAAACCTTCTCAATGGTTCAGAAGCAAGAGGATTCCAGTAAAATCAACTTTACAGCCATGTAAAACAGTCATGACAGTACACCATAAATGCACAGATAGCTGGTATTATCACCCCTAACTACAGCAACACAAAACAAAAGACCTTGCTGTGATTATGCGTATGATAGTAATACAGATACAATTGTTATCGTCATGCACAGTTATATTGCTTTCGTGTATGTGTTACAAAGAAATGTGTACTGTCTGTAATCTTTACTTTGCATTGATGACCTTGGAAGCAGCTTTAACTGAGAATTCTTCATGTGTTTTCTCTCGCTCTGTTTGCTCTAGCTCTGCCACTTTAGATTGAACTCAGCATTACCACCTTACAGTACCAAAGTCTTTTAATTCTATAATGTCTTCAAAATATTCACTCCTTTTTTTTTCCGGTGGTTTCAGGTCTGTTTGAGCCGAAGGACATGCGATTCGAGGTTTTCCGCAACAGATCACGTGACCCCTCCATTGTGGAGATGACGGAGAAGGCCATACAAATCCTCAGCAAGAACCCCAAAGGATACTTCCTGTTTGTGGAAGATGAGTACTATAACACAAGTTTTCAAATATAAAATCATTAAATAAGTAAATCATTATAAGGATCATGAAGAATTATGGTCATGGTGATCATTTATACCTTGTGGGATTTTTGTGACCCTTGAGTAACACTTTCTATAAAGCCCATGTCTATAATGCATTATAAACATACTTATCATGCATTATAATCTGCTCATAGCAATGTGTAATTATATTTATAAGCACTCATAAATATTCATAATCATGTATAATATTAATCATAACACATTATAAAACATTTTAGACTGACTTATAAAGTCAAGCATCATCACAATACTTCATAATTACTGTTCACTCACTGACATTTTTTTGCAAGGAACATAGTGTATTATAATTCCCTTAGTTGTAATACGCTATAGTTTTTTATAATGCATTATAATCACCATTATGATGTGATTATAAGTTACTGTAAGTGGTCCTTTTTCGCTTTTTAAGTAAGGTGAAAAACAAGAACAATACACAAAACATTGTAAAATCATTTTTTACATTACTTAAAGCAAATGATGACCACTTAGAGTAACTTACTGTGATCCTTGCAACAAAAAAAGTCAGTGAGTGATCAGCAATTACGAAGTATTATGTTACTTGACCTTATAAGTCATTATAAGATGATACATAATAAGTGGATGAGATAATGATACAGTGCTATAAGCAAGTTGTATTGCGTTATAAGTATGTTTATAATGCATTATGAACATGGTACTTGACCTTACAGAAAGTGTTACCCAGATGTCTAACCTAATGATTTAAAGAATATATGAATGTCGATGTAAATGTTGTCTTTAAGATAGATTACTCTACAGCACCCAACACTTATTTATGAAGAATGTAAGGCAAAAGCAACATATATGCTAAAATGAGAGTAGTGGAGGCGTGCTAGTGAAATGTTTTGAGCCAGGTCTAATTCATTGTTTTGTGCTGTTCTGTTACGAGGGAGAATTGATCATGGCCACCACGACGGCATTGCCAAACTGGCGCTGACAGAAGCTGTGATGTTCGACCGAGCCATTCAGCGCGCATCACAGCTAACCAGGGAATCCGACACGCTCACTGTGGTCACCGCTGACCACTCCCACGTCTTCACCTTTGGTGGCAACACACCTCGAGGAAATCCCATCTTTGGTATGGTTCAAAGCACAAACACTTGAATGCAGTCCAGATTGAAATTGGCATGAAAATCATACTCATAATAAAGATTTACAAAGTACAGGAGGAGAAAACGTGGATTTATATTCGGATGCGGACCATGTGGTAAATAGTAGAACTAGCCTAGAATGACTAGTTTTATACATTCGTGTGTGGAGTTGATGACGTAGTTTTGGAGATTGTGGTTGCATAACTTGCGAGTTGAAAGCTTCTAATTTGCATTTGTCTCATAAAGTACATGTGAGACGTGTTCTGGTTTTGCCTCTAAGATACTGTGACCAATGTATTATTACACGCCTTCTCCAATCATTTTTGTCATTCAGGTCTGGCACCAAAGAGAGCCGATGACAAAATGCCTTTCACCAGCATCCTGTACGCCAACGGCCCCGGTTATGTCCATATAAATGGAACCAGAGGGAATATCACAATGGTGGATTACTGTAAGCACCAACTAATGTCTTTCAGATGTGACACTCGTCTGTGCCGATGTGCGTACAGACAGCGAGAACTGATGTGGTTACGGCTGACTCATGCCTGCGTTTTTCTCTGGAAAGCAAAGATGAAATATGATGTTTGTGGCTTTTTCTGTGCTGTCTTCTGCTCTGTTCCCTGCACAGGCCTCATTGTGTGCATGTAACTGTGCTGAAAAAAAGGCTATTTGTATTTCTTTGTGGAACACTGGACAGCAATGATCCAGTTCCTCCTCCTCTTGTTCTGCACCATTCACTTTAGTCATTGCATGAGTGTGTATACTTGAAGGTGGAAATACCTCTATTCAGGGAAGAATTACCTTTTGAAACCCCCAATTTTGTGTTTCTGATTGTTTTTGGAACCAGTAGTTGTGTCTGAAAAGTGCGCACTCAACCCATCTGGCACCTTAAGTAAACATGTAATTACAAGTGAGGGATTCATTTCTAAAACTTTATGTATCCATCTGGAGAAATATGAAGCACTGTCAGCATCTATATTCTGATGAAGACTATGAGGCCAAAACACTACTGCAACATTTTTTTAGAGACGTAGACGTATGATTAGCTAAAGGTTATAAGATAACAATCGATCTACAAAACGGCAAAAAGGACCCTTATTTATAGAGCGCACTAAAGACTACACTCTTTTTCTATCATGACTTCAAGAACACTTTAGTATCTTACTTGGTTTACAGTTTTGTATGTTTGATTTCTGGGAGGAAAAAGTTATGGAATATGTCAGTACACTTTAGAAAGTTCAGGCAGCAAAGTTAGTATATGTTAGTTAGTTAGTTAGTTAGTTAGTTAATTAGTTAGTTAGTTAGTTAGTTAGTTAGTTAGTTAGCTAGAAACTTTATTGTCCACGATGTGGATGTGAAAACTTCTGTAATTTCATCAAAATGATTTAAGTTATCCTCTGGGTGTTGAAAATGTTGTAATTAAATGTAATTAGGTAAATTACAGAAGATTTTCCAAACACCATTTTATGGGCAACACCCACAAAACACATCTACTGTATGAGGAGAATGTAATCTTAAAGCTGGCCAAAGGTGCTCTCTTTAGTGAACGTTCAGTATTTGAATTGACAAACAAAGGGAATCCAGTGCTGCGAGCAAACGGTGACATTTCTACACAGTCACAGTGAAGAGTGCAGTTAATCTTGACTGGCATCATGGTTCATTTATGGTGACATACTCTATAGAAGCTTCGTATTGTACAGTAAATGATCCAAGCAGAGAGTTGCCTAATAATACAGTGCTTGGTTACATTCTACTCACATTTCTCTCCTATAGACGACGAGGAGTACATGCAGCAGGCTGCCGTCCCTTTGGATGCCGAGACGCACGGCGGGGAGGATGTGGCCATCTACGCCAAAGGCCCGATGGCTCACTTGTTCCACGGGGTGAAAGAGCAGAACTACGTGGCCCATGTCATGGCCTACGCTGCCTGCTTAGAGCCCTACACGAACTGCCCTCCTCACCCACACAGCCGCCCCTCGAGCGGGTGTGCGAACATAACCTCGAGCCTCCTGTTTGGCCTGCTTAGCCTCCTCTGGTTCCTCAGATGACCCCAAACACATCAACACACACACACTTACACAAAAACATTGTATGCATGCAGCAATAAATGCACTAAACATTCATAGAGTATAGAGCACACACAATCACTGTATGCACACAGGCTGGCGAAGTCAGAACGCAGGGAAAAATATACAGTACTGTAGCCTTTGTGTTAACAGAAATACTCGCATACATCCTGGTGTATAGTCACATGAGCTTGTAACCTAGAGTGCATCCAAAAATGCAGGCTTAAACATGCATGTAGTCGCTGTTATTCAAATACAAACTAACAAACAGGCAAGCTAGAACACAGACAAATATGCAAACATTAACTCACACGCAAGCAGCTCTTTAAGAAACACTCCATGCAACTGTTGCCATTGTAGAGCCATCTGCATTTACTATATAAGGACTATTTCAAACCTGTACTTGCAACATGACTACTAATTTGCACTAACTAGTTCTTTCAATAGTTAGTTCGATTTTTGTACTCTTTTTCCAAAGTTCAATACGAACTCCGTTATCAGAACTCTGCTTGCTCAGAGCTATTAAACATTTGCAAGGAGCTGTATTTACTATTTACACATTAATCTGAGGCTTCAACCAGAATAACTTGAAATAAGCAAGCAGGCTGAGGGCTCACTGTTCAGCTCTACACACAGCTGTTGATGAACATGACTGTCATTGTCCAGATGGAATAAATGACTATATGACAGTAACGTGAACGAGCCATCGTGCCAATGCCAAGCTGCGACACCAACAGACCTTACGAGTATTCATAAAGATGCTGTACCTCTTTCAGGAGTGAAAAATATGTAGCTTTTAAGTTTTTTTTGTTTTTTTTAATCAAGTTTGTATCTTGACCTCATTGGTTCCAAATAGTAAATCTGCTTTCTGTCAGATCACTTGATATGTAATCTGTTTGGATTGTACATGAATGTATTTTGTAAGCAAATATTTTGTATTTTTATACTGTGTTTTTGCAAATGTTACTTAAATAAGGATGACAAAAAAAACACTTTTTCTTGGTGAGTCCTTTCTCCAATTTATTTGATAGCAATTGTTTTGGGTAACACCTTATTTTATTAGAAAGTAACTGATATCTGGGACATGTTCTGGAAAGGGTTTGCTGATTTCTATAGCAAGAAATATTTAGAAAGGACCTATTGTGCTTATTTTCAGGTGCATACTTGTTTTTTTGGGTTTGTACTAGAACATGTTTACATGCTTTAATGCAAAAAATGCTTTTCTTTTCTCATACCGGTTGTGCTGCAGCACCTTTTGTCACCATCTGTCAGAAACACTCTGAACATAGAAAGAGTCATAGGCCTTATTATACATCTATGCTTCAATCTCACAGCTTGTACAAAAGACCTTTCTCTAACAATGCCACACTGTAACAACAGCAATGAAAACATTCCCAGTTAAAGCAAATTCCATGGCATTGACCTTTCGGTGAAACTCAATGTCTTTTCTGTGGAAAGCTGTGTCCATCTCGTGCTCATTGTCATTTACTTACATTTTTTTTGTGGATTCTTCTCACTTAATTTATTACCTCAGTAAACATTGTAAACATGAGTTTATGGTCTCAATCGCTAGTTTCAAGTCTTCTTCAATACAGCATGAAGTTCATTTAGTAAATTATGGTCACATTTAGAGTCAAATGGTTGCAAAAAACTTAGATAGCGACGAAAAACTTAGATAGCGACGGCCAAAATGACAAACTCAAGGCGGTTTCAGAATGGCAGTCCACAAACCAATGTGTAACGTCACAGTGCCTACGTCCACTTCTTGTCTATGGCTGCAATACGTCCAAATGTTGATGCTGACAAAATACTACGTGACCTTTGTGACGGTGTGTCTGAACCACAAGGCCCGTCAGAGTAAAACTGCTGAGGATTGTTTAACCACACTGTTGAAAAGCATCCCACAGACGGATATAAACTGGGACCCAACCACCTGTACACACAGACTCACATGTTACCAATTATTTCTGCCACAAATTCAAATAAATGGTCTTTCTGTTAGAAAAGTGTTTTAATGAAGCAGTAGTTGCTTGAATTCTGGCCTCTGGCCTACACGTAAATATGAGCTGTATATTGTAAAACGATAATAATATTGTGCCATAAAACACTGTAATCATCATCATCATCATTACCTGATGATTGATGGTGGCTATAAGACCATATTGAGTAAAGCTGCTTCTGGTTAACATTCACCATAAAGTGTTGTGTATTACAGCTGTGTTTGTGCTTTAGCTGACCTTACCTGAACTAATAAACACAAAAACAAAAATGGATAATGGGCCAATTAGATCACAGTTAAGATCAACGATTATTAAACCTCATGGACATCATCTTGCATGTATTGCGCTGTCAAACAAATGAGTGTTTTGTGGCTCACATTGAAAGGCTCCTCCATGTGCCCTTTGCTCCTTGCCTGCAGCTATAAAGGACAAGCACTCCTGTACTTTCTTTTAATCCACATACAGTCAGCGCCATGGCCAGCGGACATAGACTCATTTTCACTGGATTATTGATTTTTGTTTCAGTGCCATGGACTTTGTCTGTTTCAGGTAAGGATCTGTTACATACTGCTGCTGTTAGACAAAAATAGACTAAGAAGGCTTTCTTTCAGATGTCAAGTTCAACTTTTACAACTTTATTTCAAGGACAACACAAAGACGTACCTTTTTACAGTACACATATCAACTTTCAATACAAGAAAGAAAAAAGTTTACATGCAAAAACAATGATAATAGTCATTTGTTACAACCATTTTTATACATAACAGAGTGTTTAAAAAAACTTGCAGTGACTTAGCACGGTCACATAATCAACCTTTGCTCTTATCTCTCATTCATCTTCATGGCTTCTTTGTCTTGTATGACTAGTCCAGTGTCATGAGGTTATTGTGTGTCCTTTATGTATTTGCTTATTTTATTTCTTATTTCAAATGGCAGTGATGTAAGAATTGGTGTTTATACACCTGTTATTGCAAGTCACACTAAATAAAAGCATCACCTGGATGGCAAATATAGATTTAAAATGTAAAAGCATGTTTAATTAAGCCCCTTCTGATTGTGGATGACACCATCATATTGTATTTTTCTTGCTTATAGACGAAGAGCTCCAAGCCAGCTACTGGAACAACAAAGGGAAGCAGGCTCTTTACAATGCCATGAATATTCAACCTAAAATTCACCAAGCGAAGAACATCATCCTCTTCCTGGGGGACGGTGAGTATGATGAAAAAGCAGCTTTTCCCACCATTAAAGAGGTGTCTTTGATTTGAAGAAGCCATTATAGCTGGAAAGTGTGAGTCTCGTCATTATTGTGGTGTAGTTCACCAAGAGAGAGAGAGAGAAAATGCAATGCAGACCAAATGTGACCCCAAAAAGCATGGGTTTACGGGTAGAAGGAGATGAATGTTGACATCTGATCACCAGCAGTTATTACTGCTTGGAAAAGCCAAAATAAGCTGAGGCTCAACCACAGTCTTCACTGCATGTGTAGCCAAGCCATTTTCTCATTGTGTCCTTAACTGATCTGAGCACCAAAGAAAAGTAAACCACTGCAACAAGTTAAAAAAAGCCCCATGTATAGCTAAAGTTTTAGAAACTGGTCGCTTATTAAATTAGTTTCAACTCCCATTAACACTAAAATCTCTAAACTGGTAGGATCAGATTACGCTGAGTGAATGTAAACTGAACAATTACTCACAAAAATGGAGCAAAGTGAACTTTTCCCCCCTATATTTAGGTAAAAAGAGGAAAAATAAATAGTGAATCCTGAGTAAAGAAGCCAAATAAGATATTTAAACATTAGCTATAACCCGGGACCAAACACACAGATAAAACGCTGTTCACCACCTTCTGTTAACTCCATGATCCAGGATCAGTATCTGGACACTCCACTGCACAAATTAAACATTTATAGATCAATATCATGGATTTATGGTTACAGCTGCCTCCAACTACCCCCAACCCACATACCTGCTGATAGCAACGCAATGAAGATGTTATCAGTGTTTGGGATTGATCAGTAACGTTTAATTACCCCGTAAGTGACATGTTTATGAGAACAACGTTAATGACGATCAATTAGTATCAATACTAAAAGGAAGAATGACATATTTGACCTGAAACTTTGGCTACCGGCAGTAATTTAACTCAGCATTGTGCAGATTTATGTTGAAATACACTATATTTGAGATTTTCAAAGGCATGTTTAATCCAATGGTCAACTTAATCAACTTAATGACCTCATGGGAAACAGACCCAGAGAAAAATAGGTAATTTATTTCAGCAAATGTAGTTCCTAACCACCACTTTGTGATAAATAACTCAGATGTCTTTCACCACCTTTTAAACTCTCACATCAGCTGAGCCTTATGAGGTTCACGGAGCACAATGGCAGCCCTGTGTCTGCCTGGCCCAGGTTATCTAACACTCAGGTGTGTTTCCACCTGCTTCCAGGTATGGGGGTACCAACAGTGACTGCTGCCCGCATCCTCAAAGGCCAGTTGGCGGGACATTCTGGGGAGGAGACCAGTCTGGTTATGGATACCTTCCCTCACCTGGCGCTGTCTAAGGTCAGCACACTGTGACCAACACATGCAGACTGCTACATACTGTAGGAATGTTATACTCTCTGAAGATCGGCAGCAGTACTTCAACCATGCTTACTAACAACCACTAGAATTAGGATTACTATTTTCTTTGTCATTTATGCGAAACACCACATATTTATTGCATTAGTATTAGTATTTAGCAATGATGCTTCATGTAGTTTTATTGTATAACTAAACTTGTGATGTAATGCCAACACTGGCAATCATCATTTTTAAACCCACATTTTTACCTGGGTAATTTGAATTCCTTTCTTCACAGTTAGCACAAGTTTGATTTCTTATTTTCAAAGTGATTTCCCACCTCTTAAAAAAGGGGTTGCCAAGGAGTACACTTGACCCAAACCGACATTTGACAATTTGATTTGAAATCAACAAAACAACCTCGACTACAGAATGATTGGATGTGAAGCAGTGTTGTTCAGAATAAAGACATTGTTTGAGCTGCCTGTACTTTAAACCACACTAACAAGCTAATAATAATATATTTATGTGTTTTGCTGAAGTTGAAGAAAGATTTGAGGTTAAATGTGAACAGGCTGTATTTAGAGGTTGGAGAGGTAGTCATTATGATCATGCCATGGTCACACAAGTAGTTATCAATGTGTCTTGGCTCTGACTCTTGGCTTGCAACACAATTCCATCAAATTTCATGAAATGACAATGTATTCTGAAATGCAAGCAGCGTTGTCAGCATGAATAATAAGAAGATAACATTTGTCCACCGTGGATGTGATTTATGATGAGAAGCTTAGGCAAGTAAAATAACTTTAATTAGAGTTAGTGGATTGGAACATGGGGTACATGTACATGCCCACCTAGTCCAAGAATATAATCTCAGTGTAAGTAATTGGATGCTGCTAAATGCCTGAGATGATAAATGCTCATGTTAAAGCAGCAGTGGGTAGAATTGGAGCAATTATCATTACAAAAAGTTATTTTTAGAAAACGGTCACTATATCCTGACAGAAAGAAATCATGTGCCTCCGGTGTCCTCCGGTGTTCCTAATGGCATCAGCAAGATTTCACAGACCGGAGGAAAACAACCATCAGAGCCGAGCTGGAGTCTGCTGTCTCTGAGCAGCTGTCAATCACTTGTGAACTCCGACCAAACAGTCAAACTAGGATCACTGATCAAATATGAATCAATATTCTGTTACTGTAATGCCCATTTCTTGCCTTAAATGTTTTCAGAAACATCTTGTAGTGTACTGTTTAGCTGTAAAATAAGAAAGTTTGTGACCCGACCAACAGCCACGTTGAGATCAGTTAAGGAAATACCAAGCACCGCCCACCAGCCGGAGAATAGCCAATAGGAACGCTCTCTCTGAAATGACCTGGAAATTCTCCCGACACGGGATGGATTTTTTATATCCTGAAAACAGAGCCATGAGGAGGTGCAGAAGTCTAGTTATCTCTCAGAACACTTGAATTACAATATGCTGAAAGGTTATTATGAATTTTAGGCCCAATGATGCCAAAAACATTCTGCCTACTGCAGGTTTCATGTGTGTGAATTTATTTGGCCCCTGCAGACATACAATGTGGACCAACAGATGCCAGACAGCGCTGGCACAGCCACGGCTTACTGTTGTGGTGTGAAGGCCAACTACGGCACCTTGGGTGTCTCTGCCGCCTGCCCAAGGTACAACTGTAGTACTGTCTACGGAAACGAAGTGTCATCAGTTCTGCACCGTGCAAAGCAAGCAGGTATAGGTTCAGGTTCACACAGCTTTGCTTCATACTGGTTTCATTTAGACATCTGCTCTGATACTGTTTGGATGAGTCCTTGTTAATGTGTCAAGGACATTTACTTTGACTATGAATTTGCATCTGCCATGGATAATATCTGTCTTTAATATGGTTTGACGCAAATTTCAATCTTGTTTTTGGTGGTACATAACTTTCTTTAATGTCTCATAAGTATACATGTCTATAGTAAAAACATGTTTGACCACAGCTTCTCTGTGTGTTGCAGGAAAGTCTGTGGGAATTGTGACTACAACCAGAGTGCAGCATGCCTCTCCTGGTGCAAACTACGCTCACACTGCCAACCGACACTGGTACTCTGACTCCGACCTCACCGCTGAGGCCCTCCAGAATGGCTGCCATGACATTGCTTACCAGCTAGTTCATAACACAGAGATAAATGTAAGTCTTAAAAATGATGGTATTTCTGTGGCAAAACACTAGAGCATGACTCAATAGATGTCATATCTGTGGCTATATGCATATGTACAATCTCTCTCCTGACAAAACGACAAAAAACAAACAGCAAGTCTATAACCTGGATGACAGAGAATCTCCATTGACAAAATGAACTCAGTCATCACCAGGATGTCATATTAAAGGTGCTATTGATAACATTGATAACATTCAGCCACTAGATGTCACTTTCTCTCTGCCCCGTTCCATTGCATTTACTTCACAACAAGTCGTTGCCAGGCAGTTACCGTCAATATCAGCCGTTTATCTGTTTTTTCCACACTAACTGATGACCCAGAGAGACCATGTGATACCAACGTGGTTATACTATTGGCCCAGAAGCCTTGTTAGAAGTGGGAATCAAATATCTGATATCTTCCACAGAGATAAACAAAACATTCATTTTAGACCCAACATTTTTTAAATGATTAATTCACAATATTTTTCGTTTTCAGGAAAAGCCATACTTTTATTCAGCACCTTTCTAAAGGCTCTGTAGATGTATAATGTTTTTTTAAAAATATTCATCTACATAAAAATGTTATTAATAAGACCACAATTTGATCATTACCAGACAACATGGGATTCAATGTTTGATGTGATCCTTGCAATACAACATGCCTAAACTAGCAGCCCAAATGATGGTTGTTGCAGAGTAAACCATAGGGGCAGCACATGGGTGGTAGGCATCAGACACCACTCTGGTTTAGAGAATCTGCTAAAAGCTTAAAATGCATGAAATATATATAAACTGTCGCCCTGTCTCTTGATCCAGGTCATTCTTGGTGGAGGTCGTCAGTACATGTTTCCAAGAGACGTCGCAGACCCAGAGTATCCAACGTATAGAGGAGACCGAAATGATGGAAAAAACCTTGTTGCGGAGTGGTTGAAGAACAAAAAGGTAAATGGTCCCTCTGGCTGCAACTGATTTTTTTTAAATAAGTTATTAAAAAATGGTTCCTCCCCTTCAAAAAACTTCTAATTAATTGTTTTTTACTCATTACCTACAGAATGCTAAATATGTTTGGAACAAATCTGAATTCGATGCAGTTGATCCTATACATACAGACTTCCTGATAGGTAAGAACTATTTCACAATTTTGACAATCTTTCAGGTTCAAATAACGCTCCAAAGCTGGGCTAAATTTTAGCGAGGAAAAACTGGCATGGCCATTTTCAGTGGGGTCCGTTGACCTCTGACCTCAAGATATGTGGATGAAAATGAGTTCTATGGGTACCCATGAGTCTCCCCTTTACAGACATGCCTGCTTTATGATAATCACATGCAGTTTGGGGCAAAAACCATGCAGTTTCTTTCATGCAGTAAAATTGTGTTATTTTCGCCTATTCTAAAAATGATGTATTTGAATATTTCTGCATAATGGGGTCTCTAAACAGTCTTTGAATTACATGAATTGGGTATCACTGTAAAGCTGAGACTCTTGTGGATCCAATAAGCCCAATTGCATTCATGTGTGATGATGTTAGTCTCCATAGTAATCATTTCATTACATTGAGACCATTTTTTAAAATTTGACCTCACTGTATAAAATGACCTGTGGTGACCTCTAAGATAATCACAACCTCATGAAACTTTACAGCCACAAACTACAGACCTAGTGAGATTCAGAGAACGGATGGCTTTCCTATCTATGTTGACAATAAGGGGG
>CAKAOH010002902.1:0-10903 GCA_916701665.1 Sebastiscus tertius | reverse complement strand
TAAACCTAAAGAAGTTGTAGTTTTATTACCTAAACCTAAAGAAGTTGTAGTTTTATTACCTAAACCTAAAAAAGTTGTAGTTTTGTTGCCTAAACCTTAAAAAAAAGTTCATTTTTACAACGTAGTAGGCCCCTAATGACCCACGTCTATGGTGCTTATAGCTACTGATAACGCCTATTTATTGACCTGATAATAGTCGAATCGGTGCAATACTCAAACACTGTGCACAACAAAGCGTATAAATCGTACATATTAAAACTTATATTGTGCGTTATTTGACTTAGTTTGTATTTGTTCAGCAACTTAACATTGGTCAGGTGGAAGCCTTCACAGGAAGACATTACTCAGAGTCCTTCAGAATGGATCGACTGCAAGTGAAATATCTGCGTTGTTTCACATGGGGTGGGGGATGTCAGCTTTTTTGAAAGAAAAACATGAATTTTGATTTGAGAACCTCTTAAAATGTGAAACTTAACAGAAAAATAATTCCTGAGTTGATTCAAGGACAAACAAAAAAAAAATAAGAGGTGTTGCAAAGTCATTTTGACCTTGAAAAAAAGGTTTCCAACCTTCTGTTATTCTCTTCAAAACCATCGACTTATTCATGTGCATTCATACGCAAATGCATTCATTCCACAATGGGAGCTGCACCTCTGCGAAGATTTAAAGCAATATCGGTAAACACACACTGCAAAACATGTGGCATCCACTCAAACAAAGCGGCGTAGCTAGTGGGGCTTTCTGGCCTTTTATCTACTTTGTGAATTCATGTGCCACTCAGGAGAAAACAAAAAGAGAGTGCTTTGATTTAGTTTAAGGCTTCGACTACAAGCGGAACACGAGTTCTGGATGAGGAGCTACTAACGGCTGCTGATTTAAATACCTCAGAGGATGAGGCTCGCACTCCGGGGAGCTCGAGTGGAGAGAACATGCGGAAAACATTTGGATTGCAAACAGTGGGTTGCGACATGTACAGTAGCGGCTGATGAAAAATAACATTTGGAAAGCAGCCACCGTGCTTAGAGTCAACAAATTATATAAACAAAACAGACACCGTGGGTGGCTTCTTTTATTTTCTCACTTTGCTTATATATTTTTAACAACAATGTGGTTTCCAGTTGTGTAAAAGCATTTTTTTTCTAACACTAAGTGCTGAAACATGTATAGCGACCGAACAATGGGCTGAATGTTTGTGCAGGCACAAAACCAAACAGAAGGACGAACGCAGCTGCAGAGGCGTTTTGGTCGGCCAGAGGTCTGTGTTTTGTTTTTGTTTTGTCACTTGTGTCTCTTTGGTAATGTCATGTCTCTTGATTGCAGTGCAGTACAGCCGGCCCGTATGAGCCCTGTGGTTTCTGTGGTACTGGGCCACGATTATTTTAAGAAAGACATTTTTTTATTGAAGTGAAAAGCAAAAAAAACCCCACCATGTTCTCTGGTAATCAAAGTGATGTTCTCTCTGTTATAAATTGAGATTCTGGGCATTGTTGCATTCATGTGAATAGCTTAAACAGACTTCTATTTTCTTACAGGCTTTGCAGTAGAAAGGGCTTCATTGTGCACATGTATCTGTAGTATATATGATTAAAGGAACACTGTGTAACATTGAATATTGAATATAATATTCATAACTATGTTTTAGGACTGTCAAAGTTAACGCGATAATAACGCAGATTTGTTTTAATGCCACAAATTACTTTAACGCAATAACGCGATAGATTTCTCAGAGGACGTAATAAGCTCCTTTAAAGCTAGAGTGAAGATATTGGTATTATAATAAACTAGAAAAACCTAAAGAATCCAGTGGTACCAACCATGTCATACTAGCTTGTCATGAATGAGGTTAAGTAACGCTCCAAACTTGCGCGAAATTTTGGCAAGGAAAAACTGGCATGGCGATATTCAAAGGGGTCCTTTGACCTCTGACCTCCAGATGTGTGAATGTAAATGGGTTCTATGGGTACCCACGAGTCTCCCCTTTACAGACATGCCCACTTTATGATAATCACATGCAGTTTTACCTTTAAATAAATACCATTTAATCACTTGAATAGACAATTGGTGCCTTCAAATGGGGTCGTTTTTACCGTGTTCACGAGAAGAGTCCATATGAACGCCCCCCTCTCGTGGTATTCACGACCTCGTAAGTGGAAAGTTTCTGAGTTGTGACGTGTTTGTTGACGTTGTCAGAAATGGCGGAAGCCGTGGAAGGTAATTTTTCTGTGCATAATAAGTTAATATATTGTAATTTTAGTTGCATATTATTTTACTTCGTCATTTTATAATAGGTCTGAGGAAAATGTTGACATTCCCAACTGCCTCATCTTTCTCCTCTGTCATTGTATTTACTGCATTATGTTACCCGCTTGCGAAATTGTTAGCCTCTGTGGCTTCTAGACACCGACGGTAACTTTAATATTGCCGTTGCTTAGCAGCGGTGTTCTCACGACTTCCCATGTTGTAAACAAGAGCTCACGAGTTTCATTTGAAGGCACCAACAAATGCAGGCAACAGACAAAAACAAACAAGTGCCCTTGGCCGGATATTTGGAGGGTTGTAAACCCGTACTTGTATTTGAGGTGCTGTACATTCATGTTTTCTCTTAGAAGCTGGAATCTGGTTCCCTTTTAAATCACTTTAAAAGGGAACCAGAGGAGCTGATGTGATTGGCTGTTTCTAAAGTCACCCAACTCCACAAGCAATGTTTTCCTCCCTAAAGTTAACACACTTGCAGGCCATGTTTGCTCGCCTCCAGCCTTACCTAAGTAGAGCCCATGGTCCTTGAGTGCTGTGTTGTGTTGTGTAGACCACTTTGGAGTCACCCAATGTGCCAGAGAAAAGATCAATACGGCTCGTGTGATAGTGGCCAGTGTTCCAAACAGCTTTCTAATGATAGGACCTTTTCTTTTATCAATCCTAAGATCAATGACAGAAAAAAACCTGTTGTTTTTTAACGCCCAATGAGCATCGTGGTAGAATATATTATTCAATCACAGCATCATTGATCCGCTGTGAATTCATGAAATGGTTTTTCTTTTATATCATCAGTTTCCTGTCTGTGATCATTTGAGCAGCACAAGTCATAAATTGCTCTCCAGAATGGCTGGCAGATGAATTGTGTGTCAGTGTTTACATGTGAACATTCATTCATATTTATGGATAACTGCAAAAAAAAAAAGGCCCAGGTAAAAAAAGAAAGCGATCAGCCTACAATAAAATATTTTATGCATAGTCTGTCACGGTGATTGACAGGGTCTGACGCATTTGAAGGCAATAGATCACTCAAGAGCCCTGCTTTGCATTCAGTAAGAAGAGCCACTGTGCCTTTAATTGTAAATCCTTCTTGCAAGGCACTTAGCTCTGTATATCTGTGTGTGTGTATGTGTGTGTAAGTGTGTGTGTGTGCAGCTGGTGGGATTTTATTTTATCGTCCAGTGGAGCAGAAATATGGGAGCCAGTTGGAGAGCGTTGCTGCTGGGAGACATTTAGAGGAGCTGTGCAGGTTCCTCTCGGGGAAAATAGGCACTGGGAAGCAGGTGATTGCCTGGATAGCCCTAAACCGTACTTTGTTTGTCCCAGTCTGAAAAGATGCTCTCTCTCTCTCTCTCTCTCCCTCTCTCTCTCTCTCTCTCTCTCTCTCTCTCTCTCTCTCTCTCTCTCTCTCTCTCAGGGACAGCGCTTGGTAAATAGATGAACACGAATAAACTGATTCTGGGTTGTGTGGTGTATACGTACGGTGGGTACTCACTCTACATGCAAGGCACCAAAAACAGTGGAAAAAAGGACCCGAGCTATAACCATCTTTTTCTCTTTTAGCTGTCGACAAATCTCCAACATGACTCTTGGCGGGGGTGATAGTAATTTGTGAGTGGAAAAACCTGGATTCTTCTTTATGGTCAAACCGAAAGAGGACACACGAGAGTGTAAATATGAAGTAGCGTGTGGCCCTGACAGCTTGATAGTCCACAGACAGTGAGTGAGAGCAGCTGTGTTATTTTTCATTCTTTTTGACAGAGGGCTTGACACTTGTTTTTCGGAGAATGTGTTTTGAGCTGTCATTGTCAGTATAAACTATACACAAGGGAACGCTGTGGGAGAGATTGAGTGGGTTGTCACAGAGAGTCACATTCTTGAGAGGTACTTTTGATCAAATTACTCCAAACTGCGATCAGTAATGACCATATTAGCAAATACCAGAGAATGTATCGTCGACGTGACGTCACCCATTGGTTTGTGGACTGACGTTTTGACCGTCGTCATCTTGGTTCTTTGCAACCAGAAGTGGCACGAGAGGGTGGAGCTACAACCCAACGCTGAATAAGACATTTTTAGGAGACCAAAAAGGTTAGAATGAACTGAAAACACACTGTGAAAGGACAGAAACACGGACAACTCCCAGACCGGACAACACCGTGGTAGCGACCTGTCAATCACAAGGTAGCCCCGCCCTAAAGCATCCCCTGCTTCATGGTCTATCTGACTCTAAATGGGACCATAATTTACTAAATGAACATCATGCTGTATTGAAGAAGACTTGAAACTAGCGATTGAGACCATAAACTCATGTTTACAATGTTTACTGAGGTAATAAATCAAGTGAGAAGTAGGCTCATTTTCTCATAGACTTCTATACAATCAGACTTCTTTTTGCAACCAGAGGAGTCGCCCCCTGCTGGCTGTTAGAGAGAATGCAGGTTTAAGGCACTTCAGCATTGGCTTCACTTCTCAGACTAATTGGATTTTGGTAAATGGTTCTCACTGGGTAATATGACTGATTGTCTCTGGTGATGTAGAGGAGCAGGACACAATGCAAAAAAATACTGTATATCAACAATGTCGACACACTGGGGACGGTTTTACATCAAACAAATACGGATTACAGCAATTTGCAGAATTTAACACTTAAATTAAGGCTCCATCTTGTGAATACTGACTCGAGATCAACACTGCTTTGCATTTAGATGACAATCGCTGATGAAAACCGTTTTTCCTTGGATCAACAATGCCTGTGTGACAGTTTTAACCAAAAAGTGTGATGTTGACTCTTCAAGGTTCGACCACACTCAAAAATGTCAATTAGTAGTAGTAGTGGAAGTTGCTACGGTGACCAGTACAGTAAATATTTCCAGTGCGTTTATTTACGCATTTAGTATTTACCTGTAGCCTCGGGCAGCTCCAATGACGTCTTCCGTGTCATTTACTAGTAAAAGTAAATATTTACAAAGCGTTTTTCGGCCATGTATGAATAAGATGTATATGATAACTGTTAATGTTGCTACTCTGGGATGAATCAGCTAGACAGCTAGGTGCTTTAAAAGCATGGTAATGCTAGCTAAGACGGTGAATCAACAATATGTTAATGTTTATTAGTACATTTCCTTACAAGAGAAAGGTCAAACAGAGGAAAATAAACAGTAAGCAGTACATGTGCAGGTGGGAAGAGTCAATAGGAAAGCCTGTGTGTTTACCTGAAGCCTCGGGCAGCTCCAATGACCTCCTCCGTCTCTTTTACTGCCAACTGTCCTCACGACGCTCAGCTGACAAGTCAGGTAGTTGCATAAGATGAGAGAACCAGTGGTGCCTACGAGACTGTAATCCAATTGTGGTAGGTGCTAATGCAAAATGGTGAAGGAGTAAAATAACGTTACTTCTAGGGCTGTTGGTGTTAAACCTAAGGAATCCATCGGTACCAACCATGTCATACTAGCTCGCCGCGAAGGAGGCTAAATAACGCTAACCGAATTATGCTAAATTTTGGTGAGAAAAAACTGTTGTGTCCATTTTCAAAGGGGTCCCTTGACCTCTGACCTCCAGATATGTGAATGTAAATGGGTTCTCTGGGTACCCACGAGTCTCCCCTTTACAGACATGCCCACTTTATGATAATCACATGCAGTTTGGGGCAAGTCATAGTCAAGTCAGCACACTGACACACTGACAGCTGTTGTTGCCTGTTGGGAACAGTTCAAAAGTGTGTGATTTATTTACGATTAATCTGGATTCATTATTTTAATGCATTGACAGCCCTAGTTACCTCATAATTGTGTGCGTTTGGCGTCACGACTTGCCAGTGGCATAATGATATGATCCTTAGTGGACCTGTTTTGTCATCATCGTTATATTTCCGTTAAATGCCGGTCGAGTAGCCGCTTCGTGTGGTACGGTGGAAAACATAGTTCCAAGTGAAGCATGTATTCAACAGAAAAAATAATGAAATTAAATGAAAATGAATTGATAAAAACACTGATAAACGATGCAAAGTACCTTTGGAGGGTATTGGAGGAATAGGAGTGGAGGTGTAGTGTGACAAACGCACCCAAACAAACACACAAACCGCTCTCCAATTCTAGCGGCAGGATAAAGGCTTCACTGACACATTTGTGTCTTTCTTAGCTTTTGTATTTAGGATGGCAGACTTCAGCAAAAGCATTTAATCAGCAGGTGTTTCTCCTTGTACTGACATTTATTTTTAATGTTGGATCCAGATAATCCCGTGGATTATCGGCTCCCGGTGATGTAATGATGCTCTCAAAGCTCACAACAAAATAAATCTTACAGATGGAAGCCTGCGAAATCAGCGAGGTTGTTTTTGATTTCGGAGGAGTTTGAGTAGCTACGGTTTGCATACTGTAGTGTTATTGCTGCGTCTATTATGGCCCCACAGTAAGACCGAGGCCATGCATCATTCATGACCAGATGTAACAGTTGTTTGTAAAAATGTGGAAAAACATATTCAATAGCAGCACACTGGTTGTTTTTTTGCGTTTTCCTGGAAAGAAAAATAAGACTAATTTCTACTGCAGCCGCCACACTGAGATGTACAATCTCCAGTCCGACCAGGGTTATGTTTTTAGGTGAAAAGTCGTTTCTTTTCAGCGTGTCACCAGCCCACATTGGCAATTTGTTCCAACGTTTCACTCATGCTGAGGAAATCTCACCTCAGAAAGCACAGAAGGTGTTTCTCATTTTGTTGCCGTGCAGAAAACCTGCCAGAAAACGGATTGCATTTGACACGTAAAGAAAAGAATCACATCTTCTGGCTACTGACCACAGTCGTTCCCCGTCTGACACGAGCATTAAACAAATCACAAATACATCGGCCTCTCAAAGTGGACCTTGCCAAGTCATGTTTTTTCAATAACAACAATCTTACACTTCAGCCTTGCCGCGCTCGTCCATATTGATTGCTGTAATGGTGAGGGACAAAAATAAGTTTTCATTTCTTTAGAAGCCGTGTGCTGAAACTTATGAAATACCAAATGACCTTCGTTTTGTGGGAAAATGTACATCCAGATATGCGAGGTTCTGATAACCAAATTACCATTAACTATGGAGAAAACTCTCACATTTCCTCTCTAAAAAATGGACATAAACTCCACACAAACCAACTGCTGACTTAAAGGGACTATTGATAACATTTTTATGTAGACAAATAAAAAAAGAATACAACCACAGAGGGGTTATTTAGGGCTGTCAAAGTTACCGCCATAATAACGCCTTAACGCAGATTCGTTTTCGTGCCACTAATTTCTTTAACGCATTAACGCAGTCAATATTTCAGAGGTTGTAGTGGACTCAGTTTTAAAGTTAGAGTGAAGATACTGGTATCATATGAAACTACACAACTACACTAACATAAGGAATCCATTGGTACCAACCATGTCATACTAAATAACGCTCCAAACTTATACTATATTTTGGCGAGGAAAAACTGTCATGGCCATTTTCAAAAGGTCCCTTGACCTCTGACCTCCAGATGTGTGAATGTAAATGGGTTCTCTGGGTACCCACGAGTCTCCCCTTTACAGACATGCCCACTTTATGATAATCACATGCAGTTTGGGGCAAGTCATAGTCAAGTCAGCACACTGACACACTGACAGCTGTTGTTGCCTGTTGGGCTGCAGTTTGCCATGTTATGATTTGAGCATATTTGTCATGCTAAATGCAGTACCTGTGAGGGTTTCTGGACAATATCTGTCATTGTTTTGTGTTGTTAATTGATTTCCAATAATAAATATATACATACATTTGTATAACGCAGCATATTTATCAACTCCCATGTTGATAAGAGGATTAAATACTTGATAAAATCTCCCTTTAAGGTTCATTTTGACAGATTAAAAAATGTGTGATTAATTTGCGATTAATCTGGATTAACTATTTTAATCCATTGACAGCTGCAGTATTATTACTTAAAAGCACTGAATTACTGAACAAGTGAAACATCTGCACATCACATCCTGAAAGAAATGGTGACTTGCTTTCTGGCAGTTGTGACAGTGACAGGAGAAACTGAGATTCATTAAAGCAAACACAGCTGCCTTTTATTCAAAAAAAATCTGGAAAACAAACCATGTGCCATTTCATTTTACACCTCATTTAGCAAGCTGAGCAGATAAACCATTACTGCCTGGTGGCAGAGGACTAGCAGGCCTCTGAATACAACGCTGCTCGGATGGTGACAGAATTAGCACAGCTAAGTGTTTCACACTCCAAAGGTCAGGAGCTCGCGGTGATTGAATATTAGCTTGTGTAGCACAAATGAAATCAATTACCTTCGTGCTTCATGAGAATACAGAGAGGGAAGAGAAAGACAAGTAAATCTGATGGGAAGGGACAGTCGGAGTTGAAGCTCAACAGACCGACTGCTCCGATTCACAACCATTCACAGTCACAAAGGTCATTTTCTCTTGTTACCACGCGGCACCACATCCACAACAACACTGTGCTCTTATATACCGGGACCTCATTACACACAAAAAACACCTTTCCCGTAACAAGATGTTTTAACAAGAACTTGAAAAGGTTGCATCGTGCTGTGGTTCACGTTGCCCTTTTGTTGTGTTAACAAGGCCGTCGTGTGTCCTGCTCCCCGCTCCGCAGCGCTCTCTGTGCAGACTGTTCCTTCAGTCTTCGGCCTTCGTACCTCTCAGATCACAGTGGGGATTTTTTTTTTTACTCTTTGATGCTGTTGAATCTCAGGTAAAGCTGGATTTATTCTCTTACATCACGGTGTTGTGGAGGCAACACGACGAGGTTCAGTAGCTCTGCCGAAGGTGCTGTTACTTTGGGTGTGCAATTAATGCATGACGGAGACTGATAATGTTTGACTTTGGCTGTCTAAGTTACCGCGATAATGAAGTGTTAATGCAAATACGTTTTAACGGCACTTGTTTATTTAACGCATTAATGCAACTTGTGATTTGTAGGTTGTAGCGGGCTCAGTTTTAAAGCTAGAGTGAAGATACTGGTATCATATGAAACTAGAAAACATAACGCAAATTTGTTTTAACACCATAAATTTCTTAAATACATTAACACAATCGATTTTTCGGAGGTCGTAGCGGGCTCATTTAAAGCTGGAGTGAAGATATTGGTATCATAATAAACTAGAAAAACCTAAGGGATCCATCGGTACCAACCGTGTCATACTAGCTCGTCGAGAAGGAAGTTAAATAACGCTCCAAACGTACACAAATATTTGGTGAGGAAAAACTATCATGGCCATTTTCAAAGGGGTTCCTTGACCTCTGACCTCCAGATATGTGAATGAAAATGGGTTCTATGGGTAGATAATTGGTATTTAATTGATCTCCAATAATAAATATATACATACATTTGCATAAAGCAAACATATTTGCCCTCTCCCCTGTTAATAAGAGTATTAAATACTTGACAAATCTCCCTTTAAGGTACTTTTTTAACAGATAAAATGTGTGATTCATTTTCGATTAATCACTATTTGAATCGATTGACAGCCCTATGTATAACATATCCATCTTGTGTGTGCTACAACGATTCACCGTACAGCTCTGGCTACTATTTTTATAACCACAGCAGCATGACTTTATTACATTCCAAGAATAAAAACAAACAAAAAGAAACTGCTTTAAATGGAGATGTAGATGTTCATTACGGGTGACATTTTCATCCACCAGCAACAGTTGGGTTTTGCACACTTCAGTGGAGATCCAAATGATCATTGTTCTGCTCACACAATGAAACCAGATCATTAAAAAATTGGTCAGAGCAAAACAAACAAAATGTAATGTGACATGGCGCTCCATTATAACGATTCCGTGGTCTGTCAGTTACGCGGATCCCAGTGAAGCTCCTCCACCAGATTACAGCCCGTCTCTTTTACTAGATGCTGGGGAACAGGAGGAACATCGGCCGACATGAATAATATGGTGTTGGTTCTTGTTTTCTTACCCTGATTTGTTGAATGTAGAGCAACAACAATTATTATACGTAGTCGGGGTTATATAGCGTTCTTCCATCCGTTCGCATGCCACACTTTCGTTTCCGTAGCAGAACTCTGAAACTATTTAACTTAGGAACTTCAGATTTGGTGTGATGGTTGACAGGGTGGTCTAGTTGTGCCTTTTTGAGGTTAGAAGTCCAGGATGCCCAACATTTTGGAAATTCTCCCAAAAGGGCAAAACCCTTGGCCCTACTTTAACACCATAAAGTGTTAAAGTAGGGCCAAGAGCGGGGGTTTGTTGTTTTTATTATCGATTAGTCTTTTGATTATTTTATTTAATCGTTTAATCAATAAAATGTCAGAAAATAGTTAAAATGACCCCAAAGCCCAAGAAGATGTATTCAAATGTCTTGTTATATCCACATAATATGTAAAGTGGGCTTGACGGTGAAGGGCAGTCATTGCAGGCTTCCTGGTAGCCTTATGAGAATACACTGTTTACCATTGGCAGAGCATTTTGGCACCTTTTTCTTGGGCGCTCCCCACATAATCAGCTGTGCTGCTCATCCCACAAATGCATGATCCTTACAAGTTGGACATCATTGCGAAGGTAAATAAACAGGCTTTCCAACGATGTAAAATACAATGACCATTAGCATTGTAACAACAGAGAAATAATCCACCAAACACAAGTTT
>CAKAOH010002901.1:38057-48661 GCA_916701665.1 Sebastiscus tertius | reverse complement strand
CTGTAACTCAGTCTTAACTGTGTACATCAAACTCATTCATCTCAGCCGTTGTTTTTCCAGTCCGGCATCCTCAGTGCTTATCAAGTTAACCAACTCCAGATCGCTTTATTTGTGTACAAGTCTTTGAACAAGATAGTATTGTATTGTATTCCTATAATCAATAATTCCACAATTATTCAACTCAAAATAACTCCAAACTCAGACCTCCATTGTGTCAAACATCTCAGTTACAGTTTAATTCACCGAGGTTCAGTCATATGGAACGCTCTGCCTTCTCATATTTTAAAGGTTTGTTTTTATCTCCCCAATGTTTTCCTTATGGATTATCTCTGTAAATTGATTACCAGTTATGAATTTTTACTGATGATATAACAATGAGAATTAATTAAATGTCATCACTTTGTTTTCTTGCATATATGGATGTTTGCGTGCGTTAGTGTGAGTCTAATCCTTTTTTTTCCTTCTCTCTCTTTTTACCATCCTTTTCTAATATGTTATTCTCTTTTTATAATTGATTTAAGGTATGCACTGGAGAATTGTTTTTGCACCTCTCCATCACATTTGTTGTTGTTTATGTAATATAAACTTAACCTTTTTATATGGTGTAAACAAATAAAATCTAAAATCTAAGGATCACCTGTCATTTTGACTCAGGAAAGTTTCAGTTTGACTGCCAGTTTGGCTCCGTTCCCACCATTTAGACTTTCTCACTTTGTCAGCTCTGCGGAATAGGTGGCTAATAGCTTCAATCTTGGCTCTGATTGAATAAATGAAGTGGCAGAGATCACAGACAAATTGAGGAAAGGGAGAGTAAGTGCTGAATGATTGCAATCATAGGGCCGGGTGGCTGGTGAGAGGATAGCTTACTAATTGACCGCCCTCACAAAGAAACTGCTTCATATGCTAAACAGCCATTCATTCCCTAAAGCCGTATATAATTAATATTTATGTGCGGTGTCCAACGTCACGGCACAAATTTGTTGCAGCCTTTTGTCAAAGCGACAGGACTACAAGCTCGGTAATGAGCATCAAAATAACATGAGGTTTTTGATGATGGACAACATGATGCGTTTGCACTAAGCAGGCAGTGAACTGAGAACAGCAGCTCCTTTCTTTTTAGCTCCGTGTCATGACAGTTTGAAATAGAGTTGTAGATTTTGGGCAGTAGTCCAACGCGAAGCAGATGCATGCAGAGAGTGATTGGGAAAGAATCTGTCAGGAACCGTTTGACAGGAAATGTTTGTCAAGAGAGAATATCTTCACAACACATCACAGACTTAATTAAATATCCGACGGCTAATTTTCCTCCACGACGACAGAAGGAGCATTGTCTCCTCTTGAGTCCCTGGTGGGCTGTCAGTTATTCAGACAGATCATCTGGCCAGTGTGTTGCGATGTTGAAGTGAGTTTTGAACCAAACTGCTTGGAAATAGAATAAAGTTTAAGTTGTTGGTACATGAAATGGATTTGTGATTTCATCATGTGTGTCTGTGTGTGCGTCTACTATGTCCATATTTGTAGTTGAACTTTGTTCCAAGACTTTAAAGGGCCTATGTTAGTGTTTTTTTTTTGTCAGTGACAAGTGACCTCTTGGCGTAAATAATGACATTACCAGGCAAAAACCTCTGAGGTCTGAGAAGTGAAGCCAATGCTCCTTTCTAACAGCCAGCAGGGGGCGACTCCTCTGGTTGCAAAAATAAGTCTGATTGTATAGAAGTCTATGAGAAAATGAGCCTACTTCTCACTTGATGTATTACCTCAGTAAACATTGTAAACATGAGTTTATGGTCTCAATCGTTGATTTCAAGTCTTCTTTAATACAGCATGATGTTCATTTAGGGTATATTTTAGGGCGTAGCTACCTTGTGATTGACCCGTTGCTACCACGACGTTGTCCGGTCTGGGAGTTGAAAGTGATGTCGACTTTGTTTTCAGTTTGTTTTCAGTTCAGGAAAGTTAATTGCAACATTTTGGTTGACTAAAAATGCGTTTGGTTGTATTTAGCTCCACCCTCTCCAGTCACTTCTGGTTGCAAAAAACCAAGATGGTTTTGATTGATGATTCGAGGTTTCAAAATGGCAGTCAACAAACTAATGGGTGACATCACATGGACTACTCCACTTCTTATATACAGTCTATGGACAGTACTCGAACAGTCAATGTTGTTTTTTTTTTTTAAAATCATGACTATGATCATGTGGTGATCAGGGTGAAATAATAGTTTCACTGTGAATGAGAAATAACCAGTACATAGTGTATATTATATAATAATGTATGGCAGATGGATGAATAGTGAAAATGACTGGTTCAACACCTGGATGGCCTGAAGGAAGAAACTCCTCCTCATCCTTTCTGTGTTTTGGCCTTCAGGCAACAGCAGTGCCTTCCTGACCGCAGTAGAGAGAAGAGTCTGTTGTCGAGGGGATTGAGGTCTTTTATGATCCTCTCAGCTCTCTCAAGGTCTGACTCTGTTGTGATAAGTGTGATATGCGAGTACAAAAAAAACTCCTTAAATATCAGATCAAGGGGGCAACAATGCTGCTAAAAACAATGTCACCAGCTAACCCCTTTGTTTATTGTACAATGCTGCCTTTAGAAGACTATGTGAGTGCCTGAACAGGAAAGATTTGTTTGACAGTGTGTTTTGTGTTCCGCCTAAACACTTGGATGTGTGCGTTTTCTTCTACACCGACTTTTTGCTCCTTCGGATGACACTGAAGTTGACATTAAGAACCTGCTTTCTGTCATTTCTGTGTCTGTCATGTCATCTCTGTGGGAGAAGAGACAGTCACTCTGTGGCCTTGTGCTGTCACACTGACATCTACTGTAGACATTTTCCTGTCTGAAGGCAAAGCCATCTATTCTAATCACAGCATGTCACATGCAAGAGGGTGAATAATGGTGTGTGAAGCGAGGGGACGGGTAAACTGTGCGCTGTGTCACTTGAGGAATCTGACAGTTACACTTTACTGTAGGCATTTAGCTGTCCATGTCTGCTCAGAAGAGGAACTTACAATAAGTGAATGACAGAATCTGTCCTTGTACAAGCCTTTACAGCCTCTTTGTGTATACTTGCGATCGTGGTGTAGTTCGTTTATAGCCTAACATTGGCTTTTTACTTCTGGCGATTACTTTCACTCTTCTAAAAATCATCAAAGTGGTGTTCTTTGTGGAGATTATCTTGCTGAACAAAACGTGTAAGTATCATAAACATTTGTTTGCCACAGAGTTTAGTTTCTGCAATTATCCAAAACCCAATTAGAGTTAATCCCATTGGCTTTTTATCGAGGGAACCAGGGCGATGCTAACATCCTGGTTGGCCTACAAAAATACGCCAAAAGAAGTGATGACCAGGTCGTCTCACGGAGGGGAACGTAGTCGGTTGTGGCAGATTTACTGGATGGGCTGGTTCGGACCGCAGCTCCATTATTAAGAGCCTTGTTCAAGGAGGGAATAGTAGAAGGACATGCAAGAATTGGGGGAATGATTGATGAGTTTCAGTTTAAAAGAATATTTCAGCAGCCTGTCTGCAGTTGGTGTTGCAGTGGTCAAGGCGGGAGATGATTAAAGTTTGAGCAAAGAGCCGAGGCCTGGGTGAGGAAAAGCTCAGATTTGATGGATTTCTTTGGCAGAGCAAATCCCCATACTTGGGTTTGTGGCTGCATTGTGGGCTTTGTATGACAGTTCCTTGTCTAGAATCAAGTCGGGGTCCCTGCAGGCTTTAGGCAGGAGTTGTTATGATGGAAAGGTCTAGTGGAGGAGGTGGAAGTGCCGCCGAGTCCTAACATCCACCCTATCCATTTTTAGTGTTGTTAGTTTTCAAGGAGAATTGTTCAAAAATAGAGTTGATTTCTGTTTTTTCCGGTCCAGTCCGGTGAACAAGCTTAAACCAGTTTGACCGACTAAACATTATGACACGTCCTGGCAAATTATAAAGTAGCCGACATCAGAAACTGTTGCCGACGGCTTCACAACGCTGAATCCGGCATGTATTGCATTAGTAATAAGCAATATGACAATTTGATTAACATAATATTGTCATCGTACATGTACACAGGGGAATTTTTTTTATCGCAAAGGAACGCCTCACTTCCCAGCATTGGATACTTGATGGGCTGCTACTAGACACAAGACATCTGATTGGACAAACTCTTTCCCTTGTGGGCTGCTGCTCCCAGCTTTCAAACCGAAACCAAAATGGCTGCTCATTTGGAAACTTTCTTCTCTTATATCACCAAAATAGTTCACCGAACTTTAAAAGTTTTTCAGGTGTTTCAAGAGGCGGCGAATCCGGTCTAGGCTACTTTACTTTGCATAAAGTAGCCTAGACCTCAACTTTATGCAAAAGAGGAGCGGCCAATGTGACGCCTTGTCTCTCGAATCGCGCCGCCACGCTACCAGAATGCATTGCACGGCTGCTTACATAGACAATGAATGGGAAGCATGGAAAGGATGGAGGCTGTGGACATGTACCATTGGTCTCAAAGAAAACTGAAGCTGCGGCAATAGAGTGCTGCAAGAATGAGTCCTAAAACTCGGGAAATGAGTTTTGGTTGGATGCCTGAGATAAGGCCTGTGGTTAACACAAACTTAAAGTTTTGTTCTACGACATAAAATACGTCACTAAATACCCCATGCGTGAATTTTGAAGCATTCACAATTAAAAATTCATAAAGTGGTGTTCATTTGTGCAGATTATCTTGCTGAACAAAACAAAGTATCATAAACGTTTGTTTGCAACAGAGCTTGTTTTCTGCAATAATCCAAACTCTAGTGGAAAAATGCCATTGGCTTTTTGTCGAGGGAACCCAGGGCGTTGCTATCTTCCAAAAATACGTGATCCCTGCAGCAGTCTATATCGCAGCATTTTGGATTTGAAGCCGAAGGCAGAGGTGAGCCGATAAACATAGACGAGGCAACATATAAACACTGCACTCTGAAACTTAACACTTCCATTTTAACTGTTTTTCAGATTTGCAGTTCAACTGCCTTTTCAACTACAACGTCAACTTCTTTTCAACAATTTCAGCAGCAAAATATATGCAACAAAGTGCTGTGGAAAGTTGGATTTAAAGTTTTGAAACAATATCCTGTAATACGCCACATTAACTCCACAATGTGTATTTCAGTCACGATATCCTGTTATGGCTTAAAAATGAATTTTTCAGGTTTTAGCACCAGATGATCCTGATTTGGGAGGCAGCCGGCACAAGGCAAAACAGCAGCTCATTTAAAAGCATGCATGAACAACTCAAATTATGGGCTTGGATGTAATAAGCAGTGTGGACCTTCAGACTCAGTGTGCATTTGTGTTCCTGTGGTCGTCCTCTCTGAAGCCGTACGACACACTGGTGGGATCAGCTGCTTTTTATGGCATTGTGTTTTATGGTTGTCCGTCCTTCCCATTCTCGTAAACGCGACATCTCAGGAACAGCTGGAGCGAATTTTTTCAAATTTGGCACTAACGTCCACTTGGGCTCAGGAAAGAACTGATTAGAATTTGATGGTCAAAGGTCACTGTGACCTCCCAATTCATGTTTTTAGCCTGCAGAAAAATTCAAGAACTCAATAATTAATATGCTAATTATGATAATTTCACACAAATGTCTAACAGGATAAAATGATGAAGTGATGACATTTTGGACAGACATGGATGTAAACTGCAACTTGGCTGGTTGGCGGAGCCACACATCAGCGAGGTGGTAATTTTAGTTATATCAGTGTAATCAAATAGTCTCATCAGCTTTAAGGGATAGTTCGGGTGTTTTGAAGTAGGGTTGTATGAGGTACTTATCCATAGTCAGTGTATTACCTACAGTAGATGACGGTCGCCACACCCCCAGTTAGGAGAAACAGACAGGAGTTACCACACAAAAACCAAAGCAATGTACTGCTGTGGACGGGGCTGGCAGCAAAACGTATTTTAACCACCTAAAAGAAATAAATATCCGTTTTAGTGTATGCTAAATTTAGAATATTATCCCCGCTTTATCTTGCCGTCTGACAGCCCTTTCCGACGGGGAACTGATCTGAAAGTGAAACTTATCTATGCTCTCTTCAAAGCAGCCAGACTCCGTTGACAAAACAGTATAGATACATTTCACTTTCAGTTCAGTTCCCTGTCAGAAAATATTCTAAATATAGCATACACTTTAACTGATGTTGATTTTTTTTTTGGTGGGCCTTTCTTTTAGGTGGCTAAAATATGTTTTGCTGCTGTCCCCATCCACAGCAGTACATTGCTCTGCTTCCGTGTCGGCACTCACGCCTATTTCTCCAAACTGAGGGCGTGTCGACCATCATCTACTGTAGATAATACACTGACTATGGAAAAGTAGCTCATACAACCCCACCTCAAAAAGTCCGGACTATCCCTTTAATATTGGTGAAAGAGCTGCAAAAGGATAAACAGACTATGAACCAGCATTGTTTTCTTCCAGTCAAATACGATTTGAGATTGCAATTGTATTATATTATGCTACTATGATTGCCTTTTAATAATCTGACCTACTCTAATGACCTTGGTTGAGGTGGTATCTTTTTAACTTTTGAGTTGAGTGTTTGGTTGGTTTATTTAATACCAGTCCAGCAGTGTGATGTCCCCAGTGTGGAGGATAAGTCACCTCCAGCATGTTCCAAACACATAAAATTGGTCTGCAGGTGGATGGAGGAGACAGGCTGACAGCAGTGCTCAAGGAAGGCAGAAATAAATCAAAACACAATTCTCGACTGTTTCCATTTCAGAAACCGTTCTGACAAGAACTGTAGAGTCACCACATAATACCAAACTTTGTTTCCACATAAAGTTATGTTTCTGCTTTGTTATCAGCTCTCCGCTCTCCCAGTTTCATCTGTCCAAGTCCAGATGTTACTGTAAAAAAAAATCTCTTTTCTCTCTCTCTCTCTCACTTTATCAACATACTGGCAGTATGTCTGACTATTCCCACCTCTGTCTTCTTTTCTTTCTGTTCATTCGCTCATATCTATAATTGTATCATGAAAAAGCAGATTGAAGCAAAACAATGATAACATTCAACACAAAAGGGGCTTCTTATTCAGTGAGTTACACGCAGATAACAGGAACAAACTTGTTCATTATGATTGTCGGTGACCCAGAATTACACCACCATCACATCAGATGCTCTCATCCACCCCTCCCCCCACACACACACCCATATTAGCACACTCTAAGTGTTCTTAATCAATCCACATAATCAGTTAATTTGGAGTTGTCAGGCTGGCTAACTGGATTACATGGAGGTAGCTGGCGGTTGCTAGACCGGCTGCTGAAAATCACCTAACGCCCTGGGAGGCCGGAGGCAGTCAGTACCTCCTGCGCCTTCCCCAGCTGCTGCCTGCCCTCCTTCCCGCCCGCAGCAGCACCAGACACTGGCTATTAGACTGTGAGATTGGTAGTGGCGGCGGCGGCGGCGGCGATGCGACAGAAACCAGGCGGTATGAGCCAGACAGGGGAAGATGGAGATATAGCGGAGAGTTATGTTTGAGAGGTTAAAGGAGGAAAGAGTGGGACTGGTGCAGAAGAGAGAAATGAGAGAGGAGTGTTAGGAGATTTAAAAAATCCCAAAGGGGAGAAACGGAGGCATATAGGTAAGATATAAAGACAAAAGCCCCTTTCCTGCTTTCTATCCTCATTTTGGCCAGGTTTTGTGGGAGTTTGCCCAACGATGTAATCAGCAGGTGAGGCTTCCAGCTTGGCCAACGTTGAGTTGGTTGGAGAGAAACGTGCAGCAGCTGCAGATACGTTTGCCAGTTAGACAAACATTCACACGAGGGCTGTCAAAAATTAGCATCCCTAGCATTAACGCAATCAATCTTTCGGAGGTTGTAGCAGGTTTTAAAGCTAGAGTGAAGATACTGACATTGTGTGAAACTTTGAAACCTAAGGAATCCATTGGTACCAACCATGTCATACTAGATTGTCGCGAAGGAGGTTAAATAACGCTCCAAACTTACGCTAAATTTTGGCGAGTAAAAACTGTCATGGCCATTTTCAAAGGGGTCCCTTGACCTCTGACCTCAAGATATGTGAATGTAAATGGGTTCTATGGGTACCCACTAGTTTCCCCTTTACAGACATGCCCACTTTATGATAATCACATGCAGTTTGGGGCAAGTCATAGTCAAGTCAGCACTCTGACACACTGACAGCTGTTGTTGCCTGTTGGGCTGCAGTTTGCCATGTTATGATTTGAGCATATTGTTTATGCTAAATGCAGTACCTGTGAGGGTTTCTGGACAATATTTGTCATTGTTTAGTGTTGTTAATTGATTTCCAATTATAAATATATACATACATTTGCATAAAGCAAACATATTTACTCACTCCCTTGTTGCTAAGAGTATTAAATACTTGACAAATGTCCCATTAAGGTACATTTTGAACAGATTCATTTGCGATTAAACGTGATTAATCATGGACAATCATGCCATGACAGCCCTAATTCACACACAACCTCAAAAGACATTGCTGTTATTTAAGTGCACTCTGTAAGCAAGCCTCCGACTGTCTTCTTAAAGCGCACTTAAACCCTGAGACACCCTTCGGAAACGGAGACCCAAGCCAAACCATTTGAGTTAATTAGTCATCTACCGAGCCAGGAGAATCTTTTTGCGAGAATGCACCGTCAACGCTCGTGAAACTCCTGGAAGAGGTGAGCTGGAACAGCTTTTGCACCGCTGCACCACCTCAACAAGGAAAGAAAGATTAGAAGCAACTCTCCCAAGTGCCTCTACTGTAAATTCCGACTCCTGTTATCTCCCTCTATCTTTTACAGAAACTTTTTTTTCCTCATTTTCGAGTCTGTAAGTCAGCCGCATCTAACTTTGCGAGCCAAAAACTTATCTTGTGACTGTTGAATGTGACTAAAGTTATGTGAAGAGGAACAAAATAGGAGATATATGATCTGTTGCGGGCAACTCTCTCTTAAAAGTTGATTTAATGAGGTGGAAACTTGTAATGCCACAGCTTCCTCATCCTCATAAAAACAGATTCCTCATAACTGACTTCTTTATCTGATCATTTATTAAACACGAGCATATCATGTGTCACTATCAAAACACCACCCCCCCAACTTCTGGCTTCTGAAAGCCAGGGCTTTACAAGACCTACAGTACGGGGATTGCAAATGTAATAAAAGTGGCTCGTTTTGTTTCAGGCGTCCCCCGTAATTGCTGAATATTCACGAGTTTAAAAAGCAAAAACCTTGTTGGCGTTCGTTTGGAATATTTCTCTGCCGTCGGCGGGGCTGTGACAGCTGAAACTTGCACCACGATATCAAAGCTAAGCCGGGATCCTGGCACCAGAACATGAACGCCTCAGAAAGCTACATCCTCACCAATCTGATCGCACTTTTCACCCTTCCATCATCTCTGCCAGAGGCGGGGAAGTGCTGTCACAGAGACAAGACGTTCAACTAACGCCGAGAGTCACATTAAACATGTCAGCGATTGTACGACTGACATGTTTCTTCTGAAATGACTTACTTGAAGTGGTTGAGAGAGGAGGGGGGTGGTTCTTCTTGAAGCCAAACAGCTGTACGCAACTCCAGTGTTATGCTGATGGTGCTTTGGGGCTCGCACACACACATACTGTACAGCAGTGGTTCTCAAAGTGGGGTCCGGGGACCCCCAAGGGTCCGTGGCACTCAGAATGATTTGCTATAAATTATAAAATTGTGTTGTATCATTATAAAGTACATATCTACAGATATAGGGACCATTTGCGGCAATAAAACAAGCAGATTGTGTCCATTACTATCACAACAAACCGTTCCTGATGCTGCTAAGCTTAGCTCCGCTTATTAGCCAGCTAGCTGCACGGAGAAACATTTGAGTCAGTCCACATCGTCAAGTGACGCTAAGCCCAAACCGGCTAAATTGAGAAAATAAGAGGACGGTTATATTGAGTTTGGTTTTATTGAGAACAGCGACGGGAGACCAAAATGCGTCTTCAGGTGCTAGCGAATGAAGCCATGAAGTCAGGCAAGCTAAAGCAACATCTGACAACAAAACACCCGGAATATCAGGGCAAAACTAGGGATGCACCGATCTGACTTTTTCAGTCCAGTTACCTGGGCTTTGGTCGATACCGAGCACCGATCTGATACCAGTGTTTAATTAATAAGCTGTATACCTCACTGTGTGGAAGGGACTGGGATCATTCTTTTGTGTGTAAGGCAACATCAGGCTTCAAATTAAACATTACTTTCCTAACTTTGTAAAACAAAATGTAACAAATAAATACATAGATATAAATGTATTGAATTAGTATTGTATTGTAATAGTAATAAAATAATGCAACTTGTTAAAAAAGTGTAAGCCTTTTTAATGCAGCAACAAATAGGTCAAAACTTACAAAGGAGTCTATAATATATATAGTATATAAACATAGAATTTAATTAAATAGATCGGCCCCATTGTCACCGATATCCGATCCAGCTATTTGAGTCAGTATCGGCCCGATATCTGATCTGGTGTCGGTGCATCTCAGGGCAAAACAAAGTTGTATTAAAGTGATTCAAATTGAAATGTGTTTCTATTTGTCACTATCAAACAGGTCTGAAGTATTTAGGTTGAAAAGTTTT
>CAKAOH010002901.1:3325-37527 GCA_916701665.1 Sebastiscus tertius | reverse complement strand
CGGGCCCTAATTAAATAGATCGGCCCCATTGTCACCGATATCCGATCCAGCTATTTGAGCAAGTATCGGCCCGATATTTGATCTGGTGTCGGTGCATCTCAGGGCAAAACAAAGTTGTATCAAAGTGATTTCAAATTGAAATGTGTTTCTATTTGTCACTATCAAACAGGTCTGAAGTATTTAGGTTGAAAAGTTTTAGAATACAGAAAGTTCAAATGGCATCTAAGCGTACAAATGGTAGTAAGCATTATGCGTAATCGGTGTTGTGAATATGAGGAGGTCCCTGTAAGGGTTCCCTGGCCCCAAAAAGTTTGAGAACCCCTACCGTACATAAATATACTCGGATGTATACATCCACTCCTCATGCAAATATATTCTTGAGAACTTTTCTATATCAAAATAGACACCCAGATATAAAAACATAAACCTAAGGCGGTCGACTCAAACATTTACATTTTAACACACACACCTGGGCGCTCAGACAAATAGTCAGACAGTGCACACACACGCACAAACACACATCGCCCTGCGGGGAAAAGACACCAGCGCAGCACTCTGGGCTTGTTGTGCCTCAGCATTCCAGCTCCTGAGAAGGCCCGGGTGTTCTGCCGCCGCAGTTGTTGGCCGCTAAACATGATTGATCACAGGATTTGTGTCTGCGGCATTAGTCCTGTACACCACCAGCCTCCTGTGGCCTGCCAAACACTACGCCTGCCTGTCGGCCATCAAAGGGCCTCTCTCAGCAAGAATCCTCAACGCTCCGCTGAGTTGCTTTACAAACCACTCGCCGTCCCCCTCCTCCTCCTCCTCTTCCCCAACCTTTCCATATCCCCTCGTTCCTTCCACCACCCCCCTCCTCGCCGAGGTGTCTGCAAGGTCGCGCAGAAAAGGAGCATGACTGTAACTTTTATTGAATGAGGGAGGGAGTCAAGTAAATCTGTCGAGCGCCAGGGAATAAGCATTACAGGCTGCTTTCTACAGACAAACAACTTGTAAGGGAAGGAATCAGGAATCAAATTGAGGGTGAGGCTCTGCTGGGGGAATTCAGGAGCGGATGTAGTGAATGCAAGGTTGGTGCTGTCAGGCGCATGTGTGTTTGCCGTCTAGATGGAGCGCCGGGACATTCATTTTCATTTGGAATAACAACACTCCGAGCACCTAAGGGAGAGAGGAGCACTGTAGAGGCGATGTGGAATTGACTTGTTGAACTGTAGACCTAAAGGGGCTTTTTTTTTTCTTCTCCGTTTAGATTGCTTTTGGTAACGTCTGAAGATCCTGCCTCCCGGAGGTCTAAAGGGACTTTGAGATTCAGAGGGGGAAAAAAAAATAAAAAAATCAGTAGACCAATGTTCTCATCTGATGTCAAAAGTCTTTATAGAGTTCAACGAATACAGAGAGACAAAATGAATTATATCCGCCGGCTGTGAGCAAGGTGTCACAGATGAGTTCATAGCAGCCCTTACACACGCCTGCTTTCGGCAAACACAAGTGACATATTTGACATCAAGCACGCCTCACATCCCGACTCTAAAATATTCACTATGAGTCTCTAAATTGAAGAAAAGAACCCCACCAGAATATATAAGGTGGAAATCTATGGGGAAAATGTCACTTCACTGGAATAAATTGAGCCTTTCAAGACTTTGGCAGCCTGCCTCAATCAAACACACTGACACAAGTAGACTGACAGACATAGAACTCGCACAAAGACGGATTTAAAAGCATGCATTTGGTCATGGTCACACTCAGAGCTTCACATTTAATTGAACAAAACTATAGAAATTGGTCAACAGTTGCTGCCTTAAATGGAACCGTGCCTCCATCTATGCAACTTGAATGTTGGCATCTGTGATACAACAGCGGTGTGAAATGTGTAAATGGGAAAACTGGCGTCAGTGAGGAATAAATAAGGTAGGGGTTTTCTGTAAAGTTCAAGGTTTTTTCCTGACACTGCAGAGGCGTCTCTTTATAATTTGGCCAATTTATATTCACACACATACTGACAAAGACACATAATACAGTCTGAAGGCACCTTGCGAACAGGAGACTTTATGACCTCGGTGAATTTCAGTGAGCTTCAGTGAGTCCAGTTCAGTGATAATTTCCTGAAAATGTAATAACGCCTGAAAATGTAATACAATTTGCATTTAAACCTGATCGAAAATATAATAAAACCCAATAATGTAATAACTTACTTGACCAATAAAGTGCTACAGGAATGAGTCCTAAAACTTGGAAATAAATTAGCATTTTAAGACTTCCGGTTCCCTCGTCTGGAAGTCAGTGGGGTTTTTTTTATGTTTTTTTGGTTTTTAGGTCTGTGGTTAACACAAGCTTTTACAACCTCGCTGTGTATATACTCGCTGTGATGTAATTTGTTTATAGCCTAAAGTTAGCTTTTTATTCTGGCGATTGCATTCACACTTCAAAAATCATAAAAAGTGGAGTTCATTTGTGAAGATTATCTTGCTTAACAAAATGTGTAAGTATCATAAACGTTTTTTTAACGAGTTTATTTTCTGCAATAATCCAAAATGTGTCATGTTAGACTACTGAAAACATTTGGCACTGATTTCAAGTTTGGAAATGTAAACTCTAGGCTTTATGTAGAATTTCAAATTTACAACAGATGGCAAGTGGTGCATTGTTATCAGACAAAGATGCATTAAACTAGAATCCCCATCAATGGGAAATGAACCCTCCCATACCGATGCTAACAAACACCAGACTTTTAACTAGGAGATCCGTGTTTCAGACTATTGTTGACCGGTGTTTTTTATAGACGTTTGTGACGTGTTTTCTGTAGTTGTGTTACGTTGTTTCCGTGCATGTTTTACTTAGTTTACGTACTTATTTTAAGCACAACCATGACGTTTTCCCTTACGCTAACTAAGTGGTTTTCTTGCCTAAACCTAACTACGGATGTTTGCGTGGCGTACAAATGACATGCGATAAGCAGCGTTCAAATGGCATGCGAAAAGGCTAAAATGCGTACTCACTTCATGCAAAATGTCCGTGTAATGTGGTATTTTTACGCCTTCCCTTGAGACCGGGTTGGAGTCAACAGTGATTCTTATTGAATGAAGTGTCTCCTTTGTATCGCCTGATCATAAAAATTCTGCATTAAAAAAAGGGTTTCAAATCGATTTTGAAATGCAGAAAAACGTTGACCTTAATCATCGTCGCAGAAGCGTAGTGCCCACCCTCTGGTTCCTCCCCAGGTTAACACTGTTAGCTCTGTCAGCACTATTGGCGTTGTTTGCACTGTTAGCGTTATTAGCACCGTCAGCATGTTGAGAGCCATTGAGAGGCAATAGATATGATATCCTGATTTCACGTCTAGTACCTTTAAGTGTGGTTATAAAACACAGCAGGATACTGAAAGAACGTTAGGGATTTAGCATTGTACTATTATTATTTTGGGGAGATCACAAGGGACAGAATGGTCAAAATCAAAGCAGCAAGGGCCGAGATATCCTAATATCCTCATCTGTAGTTTGGGTCAAGCTCCGAAAACACTATAATTCCCATAATGCAACTCAGCGGCGTCTTTTGTTTGACCCTGATGACATCACTTATTCCTCAGCCTTTATTACCTCACCATCTATTGCAGACATTATTTAACATGATTAGTACTCTCATGAACTTCAGTTGTAAGATTGGTGTCGTGTTCCTTTAACCTTTCTGTACAGTGCCGCTCTGACAGACTTCCATGTATCACACGCTGTAAAATGTTACTCCCTCACCCATGTGCAGTCAAGCACATACACACATAGATGCGTAGAGTAAGACTGTTTGTTATGTGTTTGTGTTTCATCAGTTGGCGGCAGGAGGCTAACATCTCATTACTCAGTGTGCCCTGGATCTGCCTAAAACACCAGCACATACACACGCACACACGCACACACACACACACACACACACACACACGCACACACACACACACACACACACACACACGCACACACACACACCTTACCAGGAGGATTTCCCTCCGTAGAGGTTTTAAACGCATTCAGTATGAATATTATTGATGGTCCCAGTATGGCTCCAGTTTAACATTCCAACAGCAAATTCATTATCCACATGAATATTTAATCGGATGTAGGGGAGGAAAAGGCAATTAGCCAAGGTGCAATCCTACAAATGTGAAGATTTACAGTTTCTCCAGCCTCAGGGTTACAAAAGATTTTCTCAGTTCCAATGATGTATTTAAACTTAATGCCCTCTCTACTGCAAAAACCGATGCAGAACTGTATCACGCCAACCCCTGCTCCTGTAAAACTTGGTTATCATCAATCATCTGGTACAACTCGCAGAGAGTGAAAAACGTGGACAATCTTTTTTAAAGTTGAATTATTTATAGAGGTGCTGTAAGGTGGACAGGCGCATCACAACAAGGAGCAGTATTCACACAGTATCTTGACTTACACTAGGAGTCTTCCTAAATAGTGTTAAGAGTTTCTGAGAGTTTCCTCTTAAGACGTATTCACAAGACTCCCGAGAGCAACTTTTACTAATTGAACGGAGAGAACTGGCCCGGGGTAGACGCTGCTGCAATGAATGACATTACGTTTCATGAATGAATGAATTTACAGCGATCGGTGGAAAGGTGACCTGGCTGTGTCAGGGGATGTGAAATGAAATATTCATCAGTACACAGGAGTGCTTTATCTTTGGATTTTTTTTTTTTTTTAAAACGCTGACACAAGGTGGGCGCTATATGAAGTACATCTTAGTGACTTAGGAGTCCTCTGAACTTCCTTTAACTTCTTTCAGATTAAAGGCTTTCACACACCGGGGGGCGTGACGAATAAATGACCCGAAAATGTGAAATACTCGCCTACGAATATTATATGTCTAGGGTTTTTATTGTGAAAGGTGAGAACGTTAGGACTGAAATGGAACTGGTCTGTGCTGCCTTTGTCAAGGTTGAAAGGAGTAATAAAGATTACCGTCTTGTATGGCTGCTTGATTATATTATATACAATAATCATTATTATCTTGGTCTATCTTGACTTTGGAAACATCATGCATTTAGAAAGAAAATTCTGTACATGGAAAAGTTGAATGCATCGATCTGACCTTTCCAAGCCGACACTGACACACTGACAGCTGTTGTTGCCTGTTGGGCTTCAGTTTGCCATGTTATGATTTGAGCATTTTTTTTAAGCTAAATGCAGTACCTGTGAAGGTTTCTGGACAATATCTGTCATTGTTTTGTGTTGTTAATTGATTTCTAATAATAAATATATACATACTTTTGCATAAAGCAGCATATTTGCCCACTCCCATGTTGATAAGAGGATTAAAAACTTGACAAATCTCCCTTTAAGGTACATTTTGAACAGATAAAAAATGTGTCAATTATTTGATTAATCACAAATAAATATTTGAATCGATTGACAACCCTGGTTTTATGTCAATTATCTTGTTTTCATAATAGTTTGAAGCCAAAATTGTAATTGAAATTTGATTAATTGCACAGCCCTACCATCTTGGTTCAGACTACAGAGCCTCCGTGTTGTTGTTTCATAAATATAGGCACAACTCAACTGGTTCTGCACAGCATGATCGGTTGATGCCTTTATTCACGGTGAAAAAGCTCAGAAAAGCTCACACTTTTTCACAGGCTAGTATTTGCATTCTGTGTGAAAGTACTTATTACAAAAACAACAGTTTCAAAAAAATATATTGACGTGCGAATTAATCACACAAAAAGAAAAACGCTACCAAGTACAATCTAGCTATACTTTCCATACAACTTTGCATGATCCAATAAAAATCAGGACAAGGAGTAGCAATAAGTAAAATATATTTATACAGCATCTTTCTACTGTTACTAAAATATACGTAAGCGGAGGGCAAATTACAGAGATACCAATTACAAACCTTTTGATTTAAAATATAAGTATAATTAGTTGGGAATGGGTATCTCCAGCAGAAGTAAACATATCCATAAGCATGCAGCTTGTATTAGGGAAGGCCAGGGAACAAGTGAACACATGAAAATAGGTCAGGAGGAACCCATTCAAAGCGGTTATATATCTGTGGCCGCTGCCCCATTTCCAATACTGAATCCTCAAGAGGTGTGTTAGATTTATATCCTTAGGAGAAACAGACGGGGAGGCGCCGGGGCGAGCGCACACACGCTGTTATAACAGCGGGCAGCCGTCCTCAATAAACCTGCGTACGACGGTAAAAGAAAGAAGAATGGCTGCTATAATTTCAAGGTAACGCAACGCTGTTCATCAATGCTCCGCTGGATGAATCAGGGTGAATATATTGCATCTCAGTGAAACAGTGAAATGCCGCTACATCCTACAGACAGATGGCTGCAGAGGCTGGCGGTGCCAGATGAGAGGCTGTCTCACATTCAAACACCCCAATTAGGCCATTGCTTATTGGGTCAGGACAGGCGGGAAGCCCAGGATGTGAGCACAGAGAGAAACAATGGCCACCTAAAATACAGAGCCGTCCCATTTTTTTGGTAACACAGGAAATAGGTTTCTCATTTTAAACTAACTATTGGGAACTATTTTGTCAGATAACGTTTTCCTGTTTTTTTATCATCCATATTGAATTAATTGCTTGAGTCGGCCAAATTAAATTTTTGGTCGTGCTCTGCATGCCGGTGTCTGGACCATTTAGGGTCAATCACAGGCAGCTCCTTAAGGAGACACAACACTTGTGTTTTCAGAAAGACCAACAGAGTGGGTGAGCCCTTGGCTCGGTTCGGGAGCTACACAAGCAGACATATCATGTTTTGATTTAATCAGCTCACATCATGTTATTTTGGATTAAGACAGCCTTAAGCTGTGTCCCAATTCAGGGCTTCCTCCTTCGAAGTCCACATGTCATGATTGGATACATTTTAATGGGTTGGCGAGGCTGCTCCATCTCAAAGGTCCATCCAAATGCAGTTTGTCAGCACAACAATCCCATCCCTGTCACCAGACAATAACGTTGATATGCGATTCTCTGAAAACCCTGGAACATGTTTTCTAATTCTTTCTTCCCGAAACTGGAAATAGAATTGTGGTTTATGGTTAACCCTCTGAGACTCGCGATCCAAATCAACTTGACTGTCTTTCAGAGACTGTAGCAGGTTCAGTTTTAGAGCCAGAGTGTAGTTCCAAATATCATATAAAACTAGAAAACGTAACATTGGTAACATCCCTGTCATACTAGCTAGTCAATTTACATTATAGCTACATTTTACTCAAAAACACTGGGCTGAAGCTGTAGTACTGTAGAACACATTTTTTTCTGTAAACTAAAATTCTTTCCAGCTCTATTTATATGTATGATCCAGACACACATTGATTCTATATCAACCAGCTATGCTGTGAGTATGTTTCGCCCTGTGGTTTACAGTTTGTCAGTAACTTTGATTTCCTCTTGGGATGCCAACATGAAAGCATATGTGAAAAACTGGGGTTGATATTTTCAGATCTTTCTGTCCCAGTTTGCTCTGGAAGCAGATGCAATGGGAGTTAGAAGATGCACATTTACTGTACAGTATAGTACATTTTGATGACAGCCATCAAAACTCTTATCTGAGGGCTGTGGCTCAAATATCAATAATTAACATCGTAATGATGAATAATTTAATAATGTTTGCCCATATCTGTGGTTTGAGTTACTGGGTCAATAATGCACCCAGGAACGCCTTTTGTTTCAGTTTAAAATAATATAGACTTTTGAGATTTTGAGATTGGGTCAATAAATTAACTCTTTCCCTCTCTGTCAAAACTTTCACCATGTAGACAAGTTACAGATTGAGCTTACAGTTTATCTGAGCTCATGTAAGTACATTTATGTTAATGTAACGAAGGTTACGATATTGTAACCCTGGCTCTATAAGCACAGGCGGAGCCCTTTACTGGACTCTATGGGTAATACTCTCCTTCAATCACAAGCACGTATTCGCCAGCCAATCGGGACGTGACTACCCAAATACATGTGGACCCCACCGTATGTAAGGCAGCACACATTGTTGTCTGCCATCACACTTCCTCTTCAGCGAGCAGCGTAGGGTGACAGGGCCTCATTGGTAGAGGGCTCCGCCTGTGGCTATAGAACTAGGGATTCTACTGTATTCTATGGGTACAGTGGGTGAAGCCCGATGATTGAACCCTGCCGCGACATAACAATGACCCGACCACACTGATCCAGACCGGCTAAGGATTAGACACCGCAACCCACCCACTTCTTTATAACCTAGGTCGCCACAGCGGAGAAGTAGGAGGCCCCAGGCAACCGAGATAGTATGCAAATGAACTGGGTAGAGCCACGGCCTCAAAAAACAAGCTGTAGTCCAAACCGCCCGACAGAGAGATGTCAACAGTGGACTTCCGTGGGATGCTGATATACTGGACATCGATGAAATATCGTCATCAACATCATCTGCAGACAGAGCCGGTGTCTCAGGATGACCGGAGGCAGCGCGGAGCATTGGCGGCTGGGGCGGGGACCTCAATGGCGTCGATATCGAGCTCCAGCTCACTCTTTTCGCAGCAAAGCACCACATCAAAGTGTCGGAAGTGATCCCACGGCTGCTGACGTCCAATCTTGGGCAGTGCTCGGCAGGCTGCAAACCGTTTTGTGTGGTCTGTGTCAAGGCACTCGGAGAAGACATTGTGGACATCCGGCAATGAGGCTGAGACATGACGGACATTTACGAGGTTCTTGAAGCGGCTACTCCATCCGTGGAGATGAGCAGTCAGTGGACAAATCGCAGTTTGCTGAATAGAAAAAGGATGACAGACAGCGGTGTGTGCTGCCTTATATACTGTGTCGATGTGACATATTCGGTTAGGCACGTCCTACGCAAATTATCAGTGGGCATATGCGTGGTCATGATTGGAGGAGAGTATTACCTATAGAGTTCAGTAGAGGGCTCCACCTGTGTGAGTAAGAACTAAAACAAAACCTTTGTCCCGTACAATAACATCATCAATATGAAACATGGGTGAAAACCATGTTGAATTATACATAACCTTTTTAAACCCTGGGAACAGTTTCATTATGCAGCATTCTCAAATATTACCACTATGATTGATAATCTTGCTCCTGTTTCAGAAGAAGGTCAATGAGGGACATTCACTTGGGAGTGGAGATAAAGAAGGCTCATTACTTCTACACTTTAATACCACCCACCTGAAATAACCCTCGAGTTCACTATCTAGCTCTGCTGATATATATATTTTTATTCTGGCAGCCATAAGAAACATTAGCTCTTTCAAATCTATTCTAATCAGTTTGAATAAGTTAAGTAAAAGAAATGGTTCTAGGGATGGCATTAAATGAGCACATCTCAATTATGAATTAAACTAACGATACGTCCTCCTGCCGGCTTTAAAAGGGGTCTTGCAACTCTGAAGGAGTTTCATAGTATAGCCTATCCATGCTTGAAAGGCTTGCTTGCTGAAAGCATAAGCTTTACAGTGTAAATTACTCGAATGCAACACATTTATACACATTTTGTTAACATGATGTGTAATTAGGTAAAAGTCATTACTATTATTCATGTGCATGAGACATATACTTAACTAAGGTTTAAATTAGGGCTGAATAAAATAGTTAATCGCAAATTAAATGCACATTTTCTGTCTCTTCAAAATGTACCTTAAAGGGAGATTTGTCAAATATGCTTGCTTTATGCAAATGTATGTATATATTTATTTCTGGAAATCAATTAACAACACAAAACGATGACAAATATTGTCCAGAAATCCTCACAGGTACTGCATTTAGCATAAAAAAAATATATGCTCAAATCATAACATGGCAAACTGCAGCCCAACAGGCAACAACAGCTGTCAGTGTGTCAGTGTGCTGACTTGACTATGACTTGCCCCAAACTGCATGTGATTATCATAAAGTGGGCATGTCTGTAAAGGGGAGACTCGTGGGTACCCATAGAACCCATTTTCATTCACAAATCTGGAGGTCAGAGGTCAAGGAACCCCTTTAAAAATGGCCATGCCAGTTTTTCCTTGCCAAAATTAAGCGCAAGTCTGGAGCGTTATTTAGTCTCCTCTGTGACAAGTTAATATGACATGAATGGTACCAATGGATTCATTAGGTTTTCTAGTTTCATATGATGCCATACTTTCACTCTAGCTTTAAAACTGAGCCAGCTACGACCTAAAAAACGCGAGTTGCATTGAAGAAATTAGTGGCATATAAAAAAAAAAATTGTGTTAATGTGTTATTATCACGTTAACTTTGACAGCCCTAATTTAAATGTAACAGCTGATGTTTGTAAAACAACAAGTTTATGGCATAATTATATACTTCTAGGCTGGACCTGACCTGATATTTCCATGACTTCCTAAGATAATAAAGGAACTCTCTGGTGGTGTTGGAGTTTAGTCAGAGTGGCTTGAACTCAATGGCCTCTGTGTACGAGCTGGAGTAACTGTACACTGGTTGAGGTCTGACCCTGTAGCTGTTTTTGTCTCTGAGGACACTGTAACTGAGCCTTTGATTCGTGTGAGGACTACTGTGATACTGATACAGAGGCTCCTCGTGGTTTTATTGCCACACTGGACTGCTTTAAACATATACAAGTTTGAAACCGGACTGCAGCTGCTGATGAGCACATTATCAATTTTATAGCTCAATTCCGATTAGACCTCCGTCCTACTAGACTAAACCTTTCTCTCAGGTTTCCTAATGGATTTTGGAGGTTGGCTGCACTTTTGACCATAATTTGGAGGAAGTGCACCTCGGTGAAGTTATCAATTAAAGTATCAGCAGGGTCTAGTTGATGGCGTTCCACAGCTCGGATGTCAGTGCGGGGCCGCGTGTGCTCTCATTATATCCACAGATTGGTAGTGAGGGGTTGGCAGATGTCAAGGAATCCCAAAGCTGATGTACTTGAAATGTGCTGCTGAGTACCTGCAGTTATTGGCAGTCGCAGCGTCTGAATAGACATCGTGCTACCTGCACCATTTGTGACGGCTAAATAGTGGAATTGGAAACATAATAACGTGTATTATCTTGGATCTACAGTATGTTCTTTTTGTTATTATGAAAGTGCGAATTCTAGCTTCAAGGTGGCACAGCGAGCTGCAGACTAAAGTGAGCTTCAATGCAAGTCTGAAAAATAGTGTTTTGTAACAGCTATGTAAAAAAAGATGATCAATGTAGTTTTGTATATTTATCGATCTGTAAGTCACATAACTATCACATAACATCTGTGCACTCTCTGCCTGTTCATTGTTAACTGGAAAAACCTTGAGACGTTTAAGACTTCTCCACAGCAGGTCATAAACCGCTGAGCAGGAAGGACAATCTGATAGAAAAGAATGCACCACTGGTTCTGGGCGACATGGCCAAAATCGTCTATGCCGATATAGGTCCTTTCTTATCTCGATAACGATATATATCACGATATAGCATGCCTATATCGCAGTAGAAACAATACAGAAAAATATTTACGATTTTTATATAGTTTTGACGCTGTATATCGTTATATTGCTCTGCCCTATCTACCACTCACTTGTGGTTTGTTTTGTTATCTTTGCTCCAAAGCCTCGTAGAAAAGTTCCCTCTACTGGACATTCAGTTTTTGTTTCAGGTGGGAACAAATGACCAAAAGAATGCATTGTTGAAAACAAGTAGATAAATACTCGAAGAATCACGAGTGCAGCAACAAAGACATGATCCCTCACTGGCTTCCCACCAATGTGCCTTGCCCACTGCGTTTGATAGACTGCAATAGAGGTACAGCTTCTCTTAGGAAATGAGAGAGATTGAGAATGAGAAACTTTTTTTACAGTACTTTGAGCATATACGCATCATTCCAAACCTCATTTTGTTTTGCTTGTTTTATATGCTGCAAGTGACAAGTTGCTTTCAGATGTCAACAGCTTTCTCGCTGTTATACAAAGAACGGCACATTTTGGGTTGCTTTCTGGAGAGGTGATGACGGGTGGAGATGGGATGGGAAGTGATAATAGCAAGTGAGACAACCAGGGTGAAAAAGATGGTTGATGATAGCACAGTGAACGGTGAGGAATATGCGAAGAGGACACATAGGGAGCTGGGAGATGGAGAAAGAGAAAGAGAGCTTAGAAAAGAGTGAAAAGGCAAATGAGAAAGCCGGGATTGAAGCAGTCACTGCAGACAATGAAATGAGCCATTGTACTGTACTGTGAGTGTGTGCGTGCAGATTGTGAATAATAAGCCACTGATACGGACAATCAGAATGTGAATGTGTGGAGATGTGTGTGAGAACGACGAACACGCACAGGCGAGATTAGCATAATAGTCCAAAGACTTGTCAAAAGAGGGAAGCGGAGTTGGAGATGGATGCTCAGAGGGCAAAGGGAACGCAGAGAAGAAGAAGAAAAAACAAGTAAAAAAATCAAGGACCTGGCAAGACTATGAGCAAAGACAAGGCACTTGTAAAACAAAGAGAACAAGAGCTTCATCCTAGAGCCAATCTGACTGAGAACTAATTTGTGTTTTAAGCGTGCAGCCTCCTCTGCAGCGCGGCAGCCGTGCCCTCCAGCATCTCGCTCGCTCCCCCCACCGAGCTCGTATCAAGCAGAAGTGCTGGCAATTTTCATTCCAAGGGTTGCTAAGAAGTGTTTTCACAGCTGTGTCGCCTTCTTGTTTCTGTCTTGCGTGCGTGTGGCGAGTTTTAGTCACATATTTTTAGTGGTGAGGAACATCAGGGGAACAAAGAAATAAACACAGACAATAATTTGTCGCAGCACATTTGGACACGAACAACAGATTTTTTGTAAAACGTGACGACTTTTACTGGACTTGTGACACTGGTTCTGGAGTTTTGACAAGAAATGCATCCACCTGACTCTAAAAACAGTTTAAATGAAGGAAAGTGAGAAGGAAACATCACTCTTTGGTTGAACTTATCTTAGCTCATAGAAGTTTCCAAAATTAACTTTTTGACTCACCGACCAAAGGGACGGGTAGATGAAAAAATCCACCGGCCAAGCATATTTTTTACCGGCCAAAATAATAAATTGTTTTTTTGTGTCACATATACACTCACCGGCCACTTTTATTAGGTACACCTTGCTAGTACCGGGTGGTCTTCTGCTGCTGTAGCCCATCTGCTTCAAGGTTGGACGTGTTGTGCGTTCAGAGATGGTATTCTGCATACCTTGGTTGTAACGAGTGGTTATTTGCATTACTGTTGCCTTTCTATCATCTCCAACCACTCTGCCCATTCTCCTCTGACCTCTGACATCAACAAGGCATTTCCGTCCACACAACTGCCGCTCACTGGATATGTTCTCTTGATGGGACCATTCTCTGTAAACCCTAGAGATGGTTGTGCGTGAAAATCCCAGTAGATCAGCAGTTTTTGAAATACTCAGACCAGCCCGTCTGGCACCAACAACCATGCCACGTTCAAAGTCACTTAAATCCCCTTTCTTCCCCATTCTGATGCTCGGTTTGAACTTCAGCAAGTCGTCTTCACCACCTCTAGATGCCTAAATGCATTGAGTTGCTGCCATGTGATTGGCTGATTAGCTATTTGTGTTAACAAGCAATTGAACAGGTGTGCCTAATAAAGTGGCCGGGGAGTGTATATTTGTTTCAGTACATTTCATTAAGATAATACGGTATTAGGTTGAATAGAACTTATAGAAGAGACCAGAGCAAAATAATTTAAATATACTGAAGCCTGAATACTAGGCTTGGGTGCTATCTCTTTTTTTATATCTTCCTGACATTCACCAGGTAAAGGCTACCAGAGGTGGGACAATGTCATTGTTTTACAAGTCATAAGTAAGTCTCAAGTCTTTCCACTCAAGTCCCAAGTTCTAAACTTTGGTTTTTTTTTCACCAAATGTAATGCCATTTTAACAACAGAGTAACTGGATCCAACTGGTGCTCAGTAACGTAACGTTAGTTCTTCATGGTTTTCTCCTGAAACTTGATTGAATGATGTTGGATTGGTTCAAACTAAGTGGATCTGGGGAGTCAAGTTTAAGATAATTAAATGCAATAAAATTCACCAAAAATAAATACTCCAGAGTTCAACAAAAAAAACACCACTTTCCGGAGATTCAGCAATGAACAATAAAAATATATTGGATTCAGTTTGTTTATTTCAGTTATTTTCCCACGAGTAAATCCTCTTCCCGAACAAATAAAGGAGCTCAGTTCGATTTGTTCAATGCTAATGTTTGTTCAATGTTCGTGCGCGATTGGAGCGTGGAAGGGGGGATCCGTCTGCCCGCTGCGGACGACGTTAGTATGGCAAAAACTTACACAATTTGAGCTGCAATGGCAGAGTGGCGTTGTTCCTTTAAGCTATCCGCTCGTGCTCGTTGACTCCAGGGAAGTGAAGAAAAGTTGGGTTGTAAAGTTATCGAGCAGGATAATCAGCGAATGAAAGATGCCAACAAAGTAGGTGGAGGCACAAGTGTAAATTGTTAATCCAAACTGCACCACCTAATTTGCATTGAAATCCCCCTCTAGTGCACTCCCTGCCTATTTTTGTGAAATATGATATAGTGGATCACTAAATTACAAAATGGGCAAAGGCGGAAAAAGAAAAATCTGCTCATGGCCGATGAAATTACCTCATGACCAGTGCAAGGTCAGTGCATCTGATGTGGGCCAGCTCAAAATTAGGATCCCGGCAGTCACGGTCTGTTTCTCTCCCCCTCCTCCCCTCCTTCTCATCCTTTCATCTCTCTGCCTCCTTCACTTCCTCTTGATATCTTCATCTCCCTCCCTCCCTCCCTCTCTCTCCAGCCTACAGCATGTTGGAGAAATATGGTAGCACTTGAGAGTATCACTGGATATCCACAGGGACGTATGAGTCACATAATAAATTCAGACCAAGGGTAAAGATGTTGAGACAAGGGAGGGAGCTGCTGGTTATCTAACCAAAGACTCCTTGATGTGTGCGCCTGTGTGTGTTTGTTCATGTGCATATTTTACCCTTTTTTGTTTTCAAATTATGCAAATCATTTCAAGTGTCATGGATATAGTTTGTCCATGACATGCTGCCACGACAGTAATCCACAGGACGCCGCTTTCTACTCTTATTTGGATGACATCTATGTTGCTAAGGCTAAATGAACAGAGGGTCTTTCAGGAAATCTAATAGCTCTGATGATTCATGATTCAACCGAACCCACTTTATCAAAGCCCAGGGTCATGACTTCAACCACTTTGTTATGTCTTCCTCCGTCCTCTGGCAACAATGCAATGTATTAGTAGTAAACCAAATTCAAATAATCTAATTTTGACGTTAATTATCTTGATTTCATTCGAAATATCAAATGAGACGCCAAATTATATAAAAGTATGCAAGTCAAAGCACGGCATATACACAAATATAGCCTAGTTTTGTAAACAACTGCTATTTTCCCAGTGGCCCATGGTGTTTTTGCACTGCATTTTTTTGACGTAAAAAAATAACAGTGACCTGCTCAGACATGTTTAGCAATCTAAAGTTCATGTTGTACCAATGTTTGGTGCAATTTGTGTCACTTAAAACAATGTTGTTGCACCTGAGTAGGCTTCTCTAAAATCCCGCTAAATCAGGGGCGATTCTAGGATCAGACCTTTAGGGGGGCTCGGCCCCTAATGAGGATGTGACGTGTACAGTCAAGAGCTGGGTTTAGTTTCAACATTGGGGGGGACACATAATAAGCGGGGGCTCTTGGGGTTCTCCCCCAGGACATATTGAGCGTCAAACACTTCATTTCCTGTATTCTGGTGATTTATTTTGCACCAATTTCCACCATTTTTGCATCAAGTTATGGTGGGAATGTCTTTTTTTATGTAAAGGAAAACACAAAATTCATGTGACAATTCAATTCATTGAATCCACTAGAGTCTCAGCTCTCCAGTCATACCCAATTTATGCAATTCCAAGACTGTTTAGGGACCCCAGTATGCAGAAATATTCAAATACACCGGCAAAAATAATACATTTATACTGCATGCAGAAAACTGCATGGTTTTGCCCCAAAATGCATGGGATTCTCATAAAGTGGGCATGTCTGTAAAGGGGAGACTCGCGGATACCCATTGAGCTCATTTTTATTCACATATCTTGACGTCAAGAGGTCAAATTTGGAGTGTTATTTAACCTCCTTCCCGACAAGCTAACGTGACGTGTTTTATACCTATAGACTCTTTAGGTGTTCCAGTTTCATAAGATACCAATATGTTCAGCTTTAAGACTGAGCCCACTACAGCCTCTTAAAGATAGTAATGTCGACCGGGATTACCGGCGTTGCCGCGGGTTTCAGAGGGTTCGATAATTAGTTTTTACAGGTGCTGAGATGAAATTTAGGTGTGCTTGAGCACCCGTAAAAGGAATCTAAAATCGCCACCGCACTAAATCCTCTTATGTTCAGCATGTTGTATTTAGTTCTCAGGGATGATCAATCAATATGGAACGAATGTACTCGCACAACAATCAGTAAGCCTTTGAGGAATGAGTAATAATGCAGTATCTGGAGATGTGTCTTTACACTTAATTGCGCAGCACAGCAGCTTTGTTGGAGACATTTATAGTCGCTGTTAAAAATGCATAAAAATTGTCTGCTTTTCCAGATTTGTATTCCAGCGTTATGTCAGAGTGAAACAGGCAGACATATTACACATAACAGATGGTGATTTTGGTGGTGTGTAATTGGGTTGTCTGCCAAAAACTGAAGTCATAAAAATATGTCCTGCTACTGTCCCGGTAAAGCAAAATGGCCTGGTCCTGATGCTGAGAGCTCTCTTTTTAAAGGGAAGGGAAAAGAGGAATGTATTCCTCCTATCTCCAACCCAAACCATTACCTCCTACAACACAACATGCCGTCCCATATACCAAAACTCTGTCACAACGCCCTGCAGTTTGGAACTGAGCACAGAGTACTGGACGCAAAGCATTCAGTGTTGAGCCAATTTTTACACATCCTGGCCTGGCAACCGGAGATAACGCAGCTATTGTTTAATTCATTAATTGTTAATTAACCAGATAACATTTAGCAATTTTTATTGTGTTAGTTAGTGAGCGTTTTCTGCTGCATATGCATGTTGCAACACTTTTGAGTGCCCACATGTTCTCATTGTAATACATTGAAAACATGTGATTTCACACCTTCAGTGAGCAGTTTTGGGATTTATATGTTGAACTGTTGTTTTGATCTCGCTTCTGAGTCCGTGCGTGACTTGTGCATTAGGAGTAAACAAGTTTATTGAGGTCATCGTGGGAGTAACACATTATGCTGAAGGGTCAAGGAGCCCAGCAGTGCCTGCAAGAGCAATAGAGCTGAAGCCACAGTTTGCCACATTTGGGGCGATAGATGGTGTTGCGTGCACACAAACAGTAATATATTAAGTGAGTATGCTGTAATTGCTTAGTTTGTTTTGGATGGATTTGGTTCATGTCTTCATTTTCAATCATTCTCTGTGCACAAAATGTGTGCTGATAAGTAAAAAAGGGGGGAACACATTTGCAAATAATTAATTAGTTACTAATCTGTGGAGTTCTCCTCTAAAAAATGAACAATTTATAGTTACATCAGTTGTTTTTTCTTTGATTGCACTGATGTATTAAACTTAATTATCATGATATTGTATGTATAATTCTTTTAATGGAGCTTTAGATGTGGTAAAATGGATGCTTTTGTTGATTATTAGTTGTTACCGGTAGAATACTTGTAACTTGTAAATAACATTATTATGGCATGTTGCATGTTCGTACAGACTGATTTTGATTAACATACATTAAGGAAATAACATTATACACTCGTGCAAAATGCTTTTACTGTCATGGAGTCAATACTTCTGTGATCATTCAAAAATCCCATTAAACTATCACCATAGTTGAGACATTGACCAGCAAAAAGGCACAGAGGTCATTTCATTCGACACACAAGGCCAAAGGCAAAGGCAGTAATCCAAAGACGAGCTCTGACGCATACATCTGTTTTACGATGTTCCCTGACTGAAGTGCCTGTGAAAGGACAAAACTCCCCTCTTTCATAGTTCCTGTCTGCTGCACTGATAAAGCCCTCAATTTCCCATCACAGAGAAATAAAAAGAGATGACAACACTGACAGACATTTACAAGCATTGGCAAGCACGTAGAGATGAGCTCTGCCTGTATGGCTTTTCCTGTCTATCGGTCCATTTATTTTATTAAAAACAGGGCTGTACCGAATGTCATTTTTTCACCCTATTTGTGATTAGCCCATATAAATGTAATTTATGGTGCTGTTAGATCCGTGCCAGGCCGCCCCGTTAATACAGTTCCTAGCCTCCCTTTGTATGCGACAAGCAGGAGAGCAAGTCCGCAGTGAAAATGTCATTTTTTTAAAGGCTAACCGCCAATAAATGTGGATAGAAGCAGACTATTTCCTGAGATAAAAACATGTTATGAACCCTAATTGTGGTTAGCCCATATAAATGTAATTTATGGCCCTGTTAGATTGGTGCCAGGCCGCCCTGTTAATACAGTTCCTCGCCTCCCTTTGTATGCAGCAAGCAGGAGAGCAAACAATTATTTGACCGCAGTGAAAATGTCGTTTTTCAAAGGCTAAACGCCGACAAATATGGATTGAATCAGAATATTTTGTTCGATAAAAACAAGTTGTGAATTTTTTAATCTTTTTCAATACATTTTGACTTTTGAACTTTGCAACGCTCTGGAGTTATTGGAGATATTTGAATCACATGAGTCGAAAGCAGTTTAATACTAATAATATTATTGTGGCCTAATCGTCATCTGCAACAATGCAGAAATACGGGGTTTAAACCATAGACTGTATAAAAAGATGGACGGGATGACGGCTCCCAAAAAGTGAATATCTCAATCGCCCCCTGGTGGCTGGCTGCAGTATAGGTCATAAAGCCCGCCCCCTCCATGTTAGCGGATGGGACATGGGCCAAAAACTAAAAAGTCAAGTTAAACTTCAAATACACTTTTCCTAAATATGGTTTCTGTCATTTTAGGTAGTTTTTATCACGCTGATGTATGTTCAAGTGTTAATTTTTCTGATACGTTTGGTTTTAATTAGTTATTTGATGCTATAAAAAGGGGCTGAGATGATTGACAGCTCTGAGTGACATAGTCGCCGGAGGCTCGGGAAATGTATGAGAGAGGAGATGTAACTTTAACTTTTCATAACCGTCACAACAGTCTGAGTAATAGAATGTGTCAATATGATCATAAATGTATTTATAGAGATACTATTTTTAGTTATTGTGTCTTTCTAGCTAAACAGCTACCGTGGTGCTAATGTAGCAGCTAGGTGGCTCGCGCTAACAAGCTGCGGTCGTGCTCAGCTCGTGATTGGCTTGGGCGGGTGTGTGGGCGGGACCTTGATACGCGTCTCCAGTTCCCCGATCACTACTGCGTAGACTCTGGCTCCAAATAACATCCAGATCTCATTCAAATGTTGATTTAGAATTTGAATGTCAATGTTATGGATGCAGCTTTCAAAGCTTCGAACTATTCGGTACAGCCAAAACTAAAAACCCACCAGCAAGCATTTGATTGAGAGGATGATACCCTAATTTAACTTGAACAAGGAGCACATTTTCACATCATGGCAAGGTAAAGCATTAAACTAAAGTGAACTGATAAGCGTAGGCCGGTAATTTAATACAGAAGGTAGAGAGTCATACTACGAAACTAAACGTCCTCCCCACTCTCTCTGTGTCTCCTCTCACCTCTGATAGTTGGTTGTATCGTGAATTCACATCAACTTGGACCAAACCCAAAGTTGGTTCAGTCTTCCCCATGTGGTCCGCTCCATTGAGCCGCATATTATTAGATATGGAAGTTCAGCTTCTTTAGCTTTTAGTGGACAAGTTGCTCAACTACTTTTTACGTGTCCCAGCTGGTGTTGCGTAACATAATGTGACAGGAGAACTACAGCCTTTACTTTACATAGCATTGTCAGTGGGTGAAGAACAACCCTGAAGAGCACGGCGAGTCATTAAAACGAGGGAAAGATAAAGAATGCGCATGTAATCCCGCACAATGAAGGGATGAAGGACGAGAATAGGGGACAAGGAAGCTGAAGCCTATGTATAATAGATGTATAAGAGAGAGAGTTTGGAAGGAAGAGAAAGAGAGGGAGGGAGGTAAAGGCTGATAACAACAAAGAGAGAAAGATAACTAAAGGCTATTACTTTCCCCTCGCCTCCTTTTTAATCTATACAAAGAACCGTGTGTGTTTTCTGATGATGAAACAGCAAATAGATAAAGTGTGGGAGGGGACAAAAGAAAGTGAAAGAAAGTGATGCAAAACTATTATAAAATAATTAGAATTACTAAGAGAGAGGAAGACAATCACAAGACTTAGTCAAAGACGGGAGGATTGTGATTCATTGTTTACCTGAGAATACAGTACATGATGCTTACGAAGTGAGTTGTAATCCTGGAAAAATTGCTCTAGGACCTGTTCTTGCCAACAGTGTGTTTCTTTCTGTGTGTGTGAGGCGTCCCTGGAGAGAGAAAGAGTACTGCCTTCCACACTGTCTCCTCTCATATCCTTCCAGTCAGTAAGTGTGGGACAGTGTGTGAAAAACCAAAACATCGGTTACCTCATGCCACAGTTCACAGCCAAGGGGAGGAAGAGCCAAATCCTACAAAAAAATACAGTGTGTGATCTGTTGTCCTCCTCACTTCACAGCAGACATCCACTGCTGAATATTTAATGAACATAATCTGGACCTGTATTTATTCTACATGTAAGAATCGTAGGAATCACGGTGAAAGTGAAAACAGACAACGACTTTATGAAGGCAAGGAATCACCAGAGGTGTCACGATACAATATTATCAGGATACGATATTATCACGATACGTAAAGGGACTGTTTGTGACTTTTTACACGTATAAATCTACTGGGTCGGTATCCCATGCGCGCACGCAAATGCACGCTCGCGTGTGGCCAGAGCCTCTGCTCCGCTGCCTGCTTGCCTTCACTCACACACGCTGCGCGCGTTCTCGCTGTCTCGCTCCACCTCTAGACGTGAACGCGCGCTCACTCCACACTGCATAAGAGTTAGTTTAGCTCTGAGAATATCTAGTGAATGTGCAGTGGACATTTGTGCAGAAATAAATGCTGCAGCTCCTCCAGACCGAAACGGGAAACGTTATCATCTCGACCGGGTGCCGATGTCTCCCTGTGGGCGCAGTCGGAAGGTGATAACGTTTTTCTTCCTGCTTCAGCCCCGGACACTGAAGCAGGAAAAGCCAACACTAGGATCAGCAGTGATTCATGGAGAGACCTTCGTCTGGTCAGCTAACATTACTGCCAAGCAGCTGAAATATAGAGTGATATTGTGCTTTTAGCTGACGTGTGTCGCCTCACTGTTTTGAGCGATGCTCGTTCATGTCTATTTAGAGCGAGCAAGCTCGAGCCCGACGCTGACTTTCGTTGCCTTAACGGCCACAGGTGTCGCTGTTAACAAGCACTTCTGAAAGTTACAAATAGTCCCTTTAAGTCACGATACAATATTATCTTGGTAGTCTTCAGGTAATGTAAAAACCTGAAAGGCTGTCTCTAGAGCCAGTGTTTGGTTTGTCCATTCTGGGCTACTGTAGAAACATGGCGGAGCAACATGGCGGACTTCGTGAAGAGGACCTGCTCGCTATGTAGATATGAAGGGCTCATTCTAAGCTAACGAAAACACAACGATTCTTAGTTTCAGGTGATTGTACACTAATGAAAACATAGTTATGAATATTATATTACAGCTGATCAGTACGTGGTTTGTTTACATGATGCAATGTAAGGTTTGCTGTTAGGACACGGTGCCTCTTTCTCTCTCAATGATTTATTTTTGTAAAGTTACCCAGTGTTGGGGGTAATACACCGTAAACCAATTTGCCATTGGTAATAAGTCAATTAATGAATTACTTAATGATTAGATGAATTAACCAACTATTTGCATAAATGCAGCTTGCTTTCTTCCATAAGTTGATGCTGAGTGGTGGTAAAGTGAGTGGATCTGTGCATTATCTGAGGAGGTGTACAAGCGACCAAAGTTTGATTTGTTACTGCAGAAACTTTTGGTTTTGACAGACTTAAATCATCACTGTTTAAAAAGCTATATTTCCCCTGTCGCTGTGAGGTTGTGAGGACACAGCCCTCTCTTTTGAGACCAGTGTATTTAACACATCAATCCAGTCATTTAGATAAATGTGTGAACCCAATGGCGTGTGTGATGTGACCCATCAAACTTTAGCTCCGCTGACAAAGACCAGAACTCACAGACTTGCATTGATGACAACGATGGTAATTTTACTGCGATAAAACCAGAGTTCATGATTCATCACTGTAATTAGCTCTGCTATAAAACAGCCATTTGAATGCAGCTGCAGGCTTTGGATCACTGGTTCACAGCTTCGGGAGAGAAAAGTAGTTTGAACTGAAAAATGTTTAACTGCCAAGGATCAGCAGAATAACAGAGTGGGCAAGGCACTTTTTTAGATTTAGTTACTCCACGACAAAAGAGAGTGTGTATGTGTATCTATTCAGCTCCGGAAATGTTGAATCTGTGAGCGGTAATTCACTTACACCACAGCAGATCTCTATTTTGAGATAAGCTGAGGAATTCAATAATCAATTTACTATTACATGATACTTAAGTGTTGTTTGAGTGTAATCATGATGCACACTTGCAACTGTTTGCTTTTCTTGATTGTACCAGTGGCATAAATATCAACGGTGCAACCGGTACAGCGCACAGGGGCCCAGAAAACACCTTCACCATGTCCACACTGAATCTGTTATACGCACTTCTGTTATGTCATGTAAACAAACCACGTACTGTAGGCTACCTATCAGCTGTGCGCTCGAAACGTAACCAATTATCTTCCTTTGTTCGTTCTTTTTATTGTGATATTTCCTGGAAATTACATACAATATAGCCAACAGCAGTAGGAAACGTTCAGCTCTCTGGTGATCTCCCTGCCACCTTATTAAGGTTTTTGTAGTGAAATGAGGAACATAACTCCTCGTTTTAACTTCACCAATCAGCCGCTCCTGGTCCATTGAGGCGATATCAAGGCGAGCGACAGGAATAAATGGAAACAGCTGGGCGTCTGACAAAAGTTCAGCTCAAAACGGCGTGCCATGCCGAGCTGCGTCGCCCATGGCCACGACAGTCCAATTAAAAAAAGGACATGGTTCTTAAGCAGTGTTGAGCAGTAATGATTTTGCGGAGCACAAGACCTGTATGATAAATGTCTAATGGGTAAATATTGGTTTATTTTTGTTATTATGGAGTGGGATCAGGGGTTTAAATCTATAGCACTGTAATTGTTACGCCTCATATGTTGGAAAATGTGCACCTACTGTAACCTGTGTCTGTGAGAACAATGGGCGGCTGAGTCCAGGGCAGGCTGTTAAAATAGCATTGATAAATTTGGCACTTCGGCTGCTGTCCGTGGTGCTGATCTAAGGTTGGTTTGCAGTATGGGAGATGCATGGTGAGCCTCTCCATGGTGGAATAGCAATTGTCTGGAGTGGTTGTGTGTGTACGTGCTTGTGTGCACTGTGGCCAATCACAAATATGATACGCTGCTGGGTTGAACTTAATGTTTCTTATCAGATCTGTTCATTGTTTAGGAGACTGAAACAACCTGTCTTAATAAAGACAAGAACATTTGTCCATATTATTACAATATAACTTCTCTTTACTTTGGTAATTTAATTTACAACCATATTCAGCATCTAGAGGCTTTAACATAATTCAGTTTTATTTCCACTGTTGCTGCATCTGTTCTTAAGTTGAGATTTGTAGGGCTGCAGTTAATATTGTGACATCACCACAGTGAGATACTCAGCATCTGCTGAATCAGCTACTATGAAAGTAATGATGCCATCCCTGTGAGCTTTATGTTTCATTTTAGTATTATTGTTATATTGGAAAACATTTTTGGGTAATGGAGGTTATTAAAGGGGAACACCACCTAAAGTAAAAATAGCATTATGTTATTGCCATGGCCTTGGGAAGTGCAATCAATATGTGTGAACATTAGCTCCTCTCTCTCAAAGTAAGTCTCAAACTTGTGATGTCGTAGGGTATAGAGTCTGGAGCTGCTCCATAGACTATGAATGGGAGACTGATTTTGTGGAATCACAGAATATGTGTTTTCTTTTTTATACCCAAATGAGCTTTATTCTATTGTAGTGTTCCTATATACTCTGATCATTCCCCTGGGTGCTCTCAGTGTCATCTACAACATCTCTCCCAATTCATTGTCTATGAATCGGTTTCACACTTTATACCCTACGACATTACATGTTTTAAGTTAACATTTTAAGTTGATATGGTGAAGATGTTAACCAACAATTACCTATTTACACATCCAGAAGACACGGAGCAACGTCTCTGGCCACCTGATCAATGTAAGCCAAATATTCACTCTCCTCTTAGCTCTGTTTTGGTCTCCTCCATCTCCTGAGGGAAATATCTGGACCTTCAGCCAACGTATCCTCATACAAGCATTCGTATGATATCTTTCGAAAAGTTATTCTTCCTTTTTCGTGAGTTTTCATACAAATGTCCAGCAACACGTGACACAAATGTCAATTTCTGCTCGTTACATGCTTACAGTCTTTTCAAAATAAACTTCCATATTCACAGGAAACAACTTGGTTACGTTTAGGCAACAAAACGACTTAGTTAGGTTTAGGAAAAGGTCGACTTGGTTAGGTTTAGGCAACAAAACAACTTGGTTAGGATAAGGCAACAAAAGGTTTAGGTTTAGGAAAAGATCGTGGTTTGGGTTGAAATAGCTGTGGAAGTGGCGTAACTTAAGTACGGAAGTTACGTGACAAATAAATCACAGCACAGGTGACCTTTAACACGGCAGCCAATGTTGAACGAGCACCTCAACTCATTTGTGCAGGCACTGCAGGTTTGGTGGGATCCCCGTATCGCCTCACCTGTCTGATGGCGCACAGCAGCTTCCCGTAGCAGAACACGATCACCAGGAACGGCACGATGAGGCAGAACACAAACAGGCAGATGATGTACGATATGCTGTTCGTCGTCCTGGCCGTCCAGTCGACGGAGCACGTGGTCCCGGGACCCTCGGGGCCGTAGTGGCTCCAGCCAAAGAGCGGAGGCACGGTCCAGATGAGGGAGTAGACCCAGGACAGGGCGATGCCCAGGGAGATCTTCCGGTAGTTGGAGGAGTCCGCCTCGGTGGGCGCCACCATGGTGCTGTAGCGCTCATAGGAGAGGACAGCCAGAGAGATCAGGGAGACGATGCCTACAGGGCAGACAGGGCATACACATACATAAGTAACCATTACATGCAGTATAGATTCAGTCACACAGCATGTAGAAAGAGCCAGAAGGGTGTCAATACAAAACACAAGCTAACATAACACTGTACACTCTGACTACTTCACATTTAAAGCTGCAGTGGGTAGAATTGGAGAAAATGTGATTAAAAGAAGTTATATTTATAAAACGGTCACTATATCCTGACAGTAGTGCATGAGATAGGTAATCTGAAAAAATCATGTGCCTCTGTGTCCTCCAGTGCTCCTAATGGCATCTGCAAGATTTCACAGACCGGAGGAAATCAACCAATCAGAGCCGAGCTGGAGCCTTGCCATCTCTGAGCAGCTGTCAATCACTCCGATCAAACTGTCAAACTAGGCAGCCCTGATCAAATATGGATTAATATTCTGTTACTGTAAAGCCTATTTCTCACATAAAATGTTTTCAGAAACATCTTGTAGTGTACTGTTTAGCTGGAAAATGAGAACGTTTGTGACCCGGCAGCCATGTTGAGATCAGTCGAGGAAATACCAAGCACAGCCCACCAGCCGGAGAAAACTTTCTCAAAGGCTGAAAATGGAGCCATGAGGAGATGCAGAAATCTAGTTATCTCTCAAAACACTTGAATTACAATATGCTGAAAGGTTATTATGGATTTTTTGCCCAATGATGCCAAAAATATTCTGCCTACTGCTGGTTTAATGGGCTCATGAGGGACAAAAATGCACCGCCTGTTCAAATGTTTATCTGCTCTAGGGAGGAAAACATGCACGGTCACCGTGACATAAAACTCTTTCTGAAGTCCAAAGTGCAGCTAAAAGGAGCTTTATGATTTAAAGAGAGAGAGCAGGTTATGATTTTATAAAACAATTTCCAGAGTGAGATGTGCGGAATGATAAAAGTACAGCAAACGTGGTTGTGTAATCATCAAATATCTCGGTTCACACGCGGGGGCCTTGCAACAGATACGCACCGCTGTAAATCACAAACAGCGGCACTACCTGTAGTGTCTCTGCTTGACAGAAGCAATGCGGTGAAACACAACAGAAGATTTCTAGAAGGCTTCTTATCCCTCTCTCTCTTTGTGCCTTTCTTTCTTCGTATTTCAGAGGCACAGCGTGGGAACACGGAGCTCAGTGGCTCAGTGTGTTCACGCTGACCCCTCAGCCTTTTTATCCTGTTTGCTGTTTGTTTTGAAGCCATTACGATCCACGAGGCCGTGCTTCATGCCCATTGATTTTCAGCCGCAACGAAGCGGAGCTGAACTGGACACTCCTTTAAGATGCCGGTCCAGGCCTTTTTTTCGCTGAGGTGCCAATGCAACGGTTACTCAGCACGATGAATGGATAAATGGAAAAAAGTGACGAGGGGGGGGGGAAGTTCTATGCAGTAAAAGAAGATGGAAACAAATTTAGCTCTGTGATTGAAGATGATGGTTCTGCAGAATGTTTTTGTGTTTGTGTGTTTGTCTGTGTGCAAATACATTGAACACGCTGCATGTACCCCTGACCGAGCACAGCGTGTTATGCTTGTCTTGTTGTTGTCCCCAGATATTGCACCCGTGTTGCTTTTCCTGCTTAGCTACGGGCTTTTATTAGCTCTGTCTCTGCAATATTACAAAGTCAAGACAGTTTTACAACAACAACTGTTTGCTCTCAGCCGACTGACACATAACAAACAATCCCAAACATATTTCCCAGATATTTTGACAAAAGACGCTTTCAACCCCGCTCATTGTTGCCCTATCTCATCCGGGCTGTCATTTCTCCCTCTGTTATTCTCTGTCTGCACTCTGTTAACTTTCAAAGGAAACGCTAGGAGAGCTGTCTTCTCACAACAAGTGGCCCGGCAGAATCTTAGTGATAGTGTTTATAGCCAGGTAATAAAAATAAAACGACTCCTTGCAAGAAAAAAAACCCCTCTTGGTTAGATTGACAAAATAGCCTCCAATCAAGGTCCATTTACTCACAAGGAGCTTTTGACCATATCACATGGTGTTCATATGCTGGTAAAAGTCCATGTTGGCCGAAGCCAACTTGCCCAAAAGTGCTCAGAATAATGAAACTGACTTAACATCTACAGCTCCATGATCAACAGCTGAGCAAAAATCACCTGCAGTGACCATGTGACATGGTCAAAAGCTCTGGAATAAGTGAGTAAGTGGTCCTGGAGTGGATAAATACATATCTCTTTTTTACAGGAACCACAGTATTTCCTTTAAAAAAAAACATAAACACACACACAATGAGAAATAAATAAATAGAACTAATAAAATGAAATTAAAAGAAGGGGGGGAGGGGGGGGGGGGTTCAAAAATAATGACAATGACTGTAGGTCTGCAAATCACATATGAGGAGATTTAAAGTTTAGATTCAGTTTGGTCCAGGAAGGGAAACCACATTTTCTGAAATTTGTTTGCAGAGCCACGAAGCATAGACCTCTGTTTCTATAGTTTTATTTTCAATCTCATCTCTCAACCCTAAAATGCAACTGGGAGGTTGTGGGACACAATATTTCCTTTTAACTTTAAAAATGTAGTTTTGTGTCTGTAGCACTAATTTGCCAAACTGTAACCATAGTCCTGTGAATCTTTTTGTACTACTCACATGTGAAGTATTTTGAAGTATACTGACAAAGGATGTGTTTTTGCTGACATGCGGAGTCAGATGAGAGAATGAACATGTGTTGTTTTGGAAGGCAATGACAAATGTGACCTATTTTGTTATTTAGTTTGAAGGTATTTACTAGTAGTTTAGAGAACTTGTTAAAAAGTGGATGACGCTTTGGATATAGCTTTTCTGTTTGCCTGTGATGAGTGGCCATGGTGTGTAGGGATGCACCAGTCCAGTGTATTCTCTGCTCATACCAATATCGATACCTCAGCCTCATCCGCCGATACCAGGAACCGATCCGATACCAGTGTCTTTATTTCCCAAAGGCAAAATCTGAACCTCATTTTTATACCTGTAGAGTCATCAGTCTGATGAGACTGTATGGCTGTGCATGTAGAGCAAAAACACTCAATTTGAAAGTGATATTGACAAAGAAAACTGTACTGTGTGGATCAGTTACATCTAGTCAGTACCTGGACCGCTTAATAAGGTCAGTATTGGATCCACCGATCCAGTTCATCCCTAATGATGTAAGCAAGATAATACACTCCTAGATTTCCTACTATATGAAATAACTGACAGGAAAAGCCGAGGCAAAGAGTGCAACAACATGAAGAACTTGATTTCTGAGTAAATTCCACGAGTTCCATCCCAAAACCCGGGTTGGGAGCATGTGGTGTAGCACGTCTCTGAGATAACATTTAGTGTAAATGGAGCCAAATCCAATCACACTTTCTCAAAACTCCGAAAGCTAATTAGCAGCTCTCCTCCATGACGTGCATACAGAGGCATCAAAATTGAACACTGGCAATCATCATGTTGCTGCACCAACTGACAGCGACCTTTTGCCCCAAGGCTCCACATAACTGTTGTCTTTGATTATGATTTATCACTTTTTTTATATGAAATCTCGATCAGCTAATTCCATCACATGTCCACCCTCTTGATGAGAACAGCTCTTTATCTTGTTACCAAACCAATCTCAAGGGAAGGGGTATGGACAACAACATTATAAGGACATTCTGCGTGTCATGAGGACGCATTTTAGGCATCTCTTGAATCACTCGTGTGATGCTTTTCGTGAGTCATTTGTAAAGTAATGTCTGCAGTTAGGTTTAGGCAACGAAACCTCTTAGTTAGGTTTAGGAAAAACGTCATGGTTGGGCTTAAAATAAGTACATAATCTAAGTAAAATATGTACGGAAACAACATAGCATAAGTATGGAAAAAACGTGACTTACGCCACCAACATAACTTACAAAGCAAAACACCAGTTTCCAACACCGGTCTCCTGGTTGAAGGTCCTGTGTTTGTTGGATCCATCCACCTCCTGCCCGCCATATGCAGTCTTTATAATGGTACCTGTCCACAAAATCCGTCCTTTCCATGCTTCCCACTTATTGTCTATGTAAGCAGCCGTGCAATGCATTCTGGTAGCACTGCGTTTCGAGAGACGGACCGTAACGTTGGCTGCTCCTCATTTATATAAAGTTGAGGTCTAGGCTAGGGATGTGACGGTGACTTGCTGCCTCTGGAAACTCTGGAAAAACTTTTAAACTAACCATTGTCGATCTAAAAATGAAGACAGTTTCAGCAATTGCATGGCTCATTTTTCTCATGAAATGTTTTCAGAAACACATTTCGTTGATTTATTTTCATAATATACATGAAAAAGTATCCAAACAAGCCACCATGTTGGTTTTGATTTCAAAGCTCGGAGCAGCAGCCCACAAGTGAAAGCGTTCGCCCGATCAGTGTCTAGTGGCAGCCCATCAAGCGTCCAATGCTGGGAAGCGAGGCGATCCCTCCTGTGGACACGTACCATCACTCCTTATTCTACGTCCCTCTGAGCGTGGCATATTTACACAGATGCGTTGACATTGGACTCAGTACAGACTACATGGCGTAGAAATGACACGTCAAAAGCCTTGCAAATTCCGTGTCATTCATACGCCTTTAAGTGCAACTAAGCTGATATATGGGTGACAGGGAAATCTTTATTCGAGGCAATGCAATATAGTGAAAGACACCCGTATAACTTTGGATGGGACTTCATAGCATGTAAAATCAAACATCACCTCCCGTCCGTCTCCTAGTCCTCCGGCAGGATCAAAGGCAGCAGCTGAATCTAATATTCCAAAATGAAACATCTTATGATCTGATGATATCTGAAATTAAAAAAGGAACATCTCTGTTCTGCCGTCTCTGTGATGTTCCCCCACTGTTTTCTTTCTCATTTATCTGTTTGAAAGCATCCGGTTCGGTATCACTATAGTCTGATACTGTGTATCCAGGAAAAGGCCGTTTGAATGAAAAACACAGGATCAAATAAAGCTGTGTTAGCTCAATAAATCCCAGCGTATTTCCCCTCAGTCATCACAGGTGCACAGAACTACTGTGACAGCACTAACCGGTTAAAAAAAAGGAGCTCAGATTGCAAATGTCTGGCTAACATTAAGGATGACTGCCTTGACGAGTCGCTCTCTGCGTGTATGAAGATAATCATTCACACTAATGTCCATATTTTTGCTTCTGCTGTGAGAGTCTCTGCTTTAATACACTATTTATTACACAGGCTCATTAGCTGGCTCGCTCACTCTGACCTTTTGTGGCGGAGCGCCATTGTTCTGCTTTCTTTCTCCCCGCTGAGACTTCTCCTTGCCGTCGCAACAAATTCACATCACTCGGGCCAGGTGTTGCCTGCGTGATGCACATGTATATGCATTTCCTCTCCACCCCTGTACATGTTCATCCATTTCTGTGCCCACATCTGCGCCGGTTCGTGTGTGTGTGTGTGTGTGAGCGAGCAGGAGGGCAATCTAACTTCAGTATGCAGCGAGTGGGCCCAGCAGTGCAAGGTTAATCCAGTGACTGTGTGCAGAGTCCACTTGAAGCAGGAGGAGGCAGCAAACAGTATGCAGGAACACGCAGACCTGGTGTCAAATACAGATGGAAAAAAAGATCCTCTCCCGTTCCTACGCAGCATGGGAAGACAATAAAGTTCGGCGATATAGAGAGGGAAATGCGAAGAGGTGGGCGGAATAGGTGAAGTGGCTAAATGGATGCCAGGAGGCTGACGGCAAAGGAAAAAGGTCTCCACAAATTGTCTTCAGTTTGTGCTCTTGGCATAAAGTCAAAGCGGTGGATTGTCAATTGTTCAGTCATTCAAAGATTGAAGTCGTAATGGGCTAAAAAGCAGGAGACTGCGAGCAAAAAGTAGAAATCAATGTCATGAGGGAGCAGGAATACAATGTCCCAGCACCACGCTAACAATATCTTTTGTCATTGACAGTGATACCCTCTTATTTGTGGGAACATCGATCATTCAGAAAGCTTTGTAGAGATTTGGTGAAGACAGAGACAGTCACTTTGTCAAAGCTGCACCCAGCATTGTTCATCTAAATAATCAATTTCACTTTTCCTTTCTTTGACCCTCCCTTACTCTTTCTTTCATTCTGTTTTTATGAGCCCATTGAGGAATTACTCATCCATAACCAATGGAGGTTCTAATGATGTCTTCGAGCCATTGCTCTCTCTCCCTCTCTTCCACACTCTCCCTCTTTGTCTCTCGTCCTGCTCGGTTTTTAGCTTGTAGAAGCCAAAGTCCTGTCAGGCAGATTTTAATAAATTGGCTCCTTGTGGATGCGAGCGTTACACATCTTCAGATGGTGCTGAACCTCGACATAACACTGGGGTTAACGAGACAGCGGATACAATCAGAGTACATCCGGATGAGGAGAAACGTCGGAGGCTCACTTTATTCTCCGCAATATGACTGAAATAAAGTAATCCTGTTTTGGAAATTGCCAACTTATCCCAGAGGAACTGGAAGTAGCGCTTGTGAGTCTGTTTTCAATTTAAAAGTTTGACAGATTCAAGAGGCTCTTAAGCAAAGGAAAATTCAATTTAGTTAGAGTTGAGCGTACTGTGTGAAAATTGTAGCAGTAGGAAAGCAACAGGACGGCCTGGCGGGAAAAGCCAGGGAGACACTTGTGTGCTGCATAGATCTGACTCACTGAGTTTAATGTGTGAAAGTCTTTAGTTCCTTCCTCTGTTGCATGGATTAATTAACTGGCTTAACGGGCACAGGCCTACGGGCCCACAGGGTCGGGAGGCCTCCTGGACCGTCACTGAATGAGTCACAAAACAATTACAGAGGCGAAAAAGTACCACAAAGACACACAAAATGACCACAAAGATGCAAAGCTACCACAAAGAGATGCAAAACTTTCACAAATTACCACAGATAGACACAAAATTAATGTAAAGAGATGTGAAACTACCAAAAACATGCAAAACTACCACAGAGACACAAAATAACGATAAAGAGATGAGAAGCAACCACAAAGAAATGCGGAACTACCACAAAGATACAAAACTACCACGAAGACACAAAACTACCACAAAGAGACAAACAATTTCTATAGAGATGTGAAACAACCACAAAGAAATACAAAAACTACCACAAAGAGACACAAAATAACGATAAAGAGATGAGAAGCAACCACAAAGAAATGCAGAAACTACCACAAAGATGCAAAACTACCACAAAGACGCAAGACTACCACAAAGAGACATAGAATTACTATAAAAAAAGATGTGAAACAACCACAAAGATGCAAAACTACAACAAAGAAATGCAAAACTACCACACACTTACTTTAAAGAGATGTGAAACAACCCCAAAGAAATGCAAAACTACCTCAAAATTACGATAAAGAGATAAGAAGCAACCACAAAGAAATGCAAAACTACCACAGAGACACAAGACTACTACAAAGAGACCCAGAATTACTATAAAGAGATGTGAAACAACCATAAAGACGCAAAACTACCACAAAAAGACACAAAAACACTATCAAAAGATGTAATTGTACTCAGAATTACATATAACAATGCGATCTGCTTTAGCATTTATCGCAGTCCCTGTAACATTCAACATCATAGCACTACTTTGAGAGTGCACATATCTTGTGAAATTAAGTATTGATTGAGGTAATATTTGCATGTTAACATTTAATTAAAATCAATGCATTGTTTTGAAAATCAATACAGTATCATAAAACATAACATTGCAATAATTTCAGTATTTTTTTACGTCCCGGCTATAGATGAGGCCAAATGCTCAGACTGTATAGTTCCAACAGGTATCAGAAGCTGTGTTGTTGGTTTGGGTGTGTGGCTACCGATAGGTGCTCCACTTTAAGCGAGGATTTAACCATCAGGAGATTAGATGCACTGAAGTGAGCGAGAGGGAACCTTTTGTGTAAGATTTATGAGCCCTTCATACAAACTCTGTCAGACTAAAGCTATACGGCCGCTGACTACGGACGTCCAGCGTGCAATGTGCAGTTGTAAAGGGAGGTGGAGGTCTCTGTTCCTGAAAAGCTCTAAATATTTCATCAGCTTTTTTTTTATCCTGTTTAAAGCCATTCACAAAGTTGGCATATTTTTATTCCAATGACCGATGAACTTTAGGAATTAATTTTTAAAAGAAGCTGACCGTGAATACCAGTGGTTATGGTTAATTTATGTCGGCTGTGTTACTTGAAACAAAGCGATGAAAACATGATAGATTATTAAAATGTGCTGTCAGGTACAAGTTATAATTCCACCATCTATACAAACAGAACCTCTTCTAAAGCAGTATCTTTGATATGATATGCATACAGATTGGATTTCTGACATCTGATCTTAGTCGCAACCAGTCAAGCATGCTGTTCAGTGTGAACAAGGAGAACTCTGAGGGCTTATGAGTCTGACGGCAACCAAACAAGTATTTTAAAATGAGTTTCTCTTCTCCTGTCTGGCAGCAATTAGTTTAAAGCTTCAGTAGGCAGAATGTTTTTGGCATCATTGGGCAAAAAATCCATAATAACCTTCCAGCATATTGTAATTCAAGTGTTCTGAGAGATAACTAGACTTCTGCACCTCCTCATGGCTCTGTTTTCCGGCTTTAAGAAATCTAGCCCATGACGGGAGACTTTGTTCCAATCACAGGTCATTTCAGAGAGAGAGCGTTCCTATTGGCTGTTCATTCAACAGAGGCAGCTGTCAATCACTTGCAAACTCCAATCAAACTGTCAAACTAGGCAGCGCTGATCAAAATATGAATCAATATTCTGTTACTGTAATGCCTATTTCTCACCCCAGATGTTTTCAGAAACATCTTGTAGTGTACTGTTTAGCTGTAAAATGAGAAAGCTTGCTCCGGCTGGTGGGCGGTGCTTGGTATTTCCTCAACTGATCTCAACAAGGCTGCTGGGTCACAAACTTTCTCATTTTTTACAGCTAAACAGTCCACTACAAGATGTTTCTGAAAACATTT
>CAKAOH010002900.1:0-11897 GCA_916701665.1 Sebastiscus tertius | reverse complement strand
TACCTTTTTCAGACATTGTTTAGACTTTTGTTTTCCAACATTTTTCAGACTTTTTTTCAGACTTTTTTTTTAACCTTTTTTTCAGACATTTTTCAGACATATATATATGTATTTTTTCAAACTTTTTTTTCAGACATTTTTCAAACTTTTTTTCAGCAATACACCTGCCAAGTGTTCCTTGAGAATCTTTGCTTTATAGTGAGATGTTAAATTGCATCATCCCTATCATATTGAACCAGGGCTGTCAAAGTTAACTAAATAAAATATGCAACCCACCAGCCCGTAAAACAATGATAATCTACTGAGTGACTGGTAGATTTTGGATTTCATTAGCCACAGTGGCAGGTGAACGAAAAAGTTAATTCCCAACCCTGGATGGACATCAGAGATACTTGACATCCTCGGGAAGTGTAAGTGACACTTAATCTAAAAATATGTGCATCTCCTCTGTGTTGATTTGAGTTATGACTCTGAGAATGAGCATGATCGCCTCTGCTGCAGCTAAACTACAATAACTAACTTCCTGTTGTTTTTAAAACACTGGCATGTATCTGTCCCTTTCACCTCACGCAGTATCTTTGCCTCAAGTCTTTTCCTCTGCCTTCCCCTGAGGCGGTGCACCTAACAGTTTGAAAACTGCTCCGTTTAAAAACCAAACCTGTTCACTTGCTCCTGAGGACGTGACAGATGGCTCGTATTAAGTGTGTGCGCTTGCAAGTGTGTGTTTCCACGCATCCACCTGTGTGTTGGTGTTGGGCACGCAGTCGTAGGAGATGCCCACAGGGACCAGACTGACATCGGGGACAGATCCCTCTTTGATGAGTTGCCTGATGCGAGCCAGCCACTGGCCACCGCGGCCAGACTCCGCCGACACACCGACGCTTAACGCCTGACCCTCATGTAGCAGCTCACGTAGCAGCTGAGGAGGGAGGAGAGAGAAAAGGTCTGAAAAGTCTTGGCAGCAAGAGGAGCAATTAACATAAAATGCCTGTCCTGCATTTCTAAAATATACATAAGCAATATAGCGAAGCAGACCTTGGAGGGAATACAAAGAGGCAAGAAGACAAAGAGTGGAGGGCAGCAGAGGGAGCACAAGTCAAAAAGCAGGAAGCCTGCAGGATAAAGAGCACAAATAAAAAGCCACTGTGGGGGGACTCTTCATGACATTCAGAGACACTTCCCTTGCCCCGAGTACTGTTCTCACCTCACAGACAAGGGAAATTCAATTAGCATTGAACAGCAGCTAAGCAGGCCTACACTCAATAAACAATAAAGGTCTATTAACATTGAAATTCAACCAATAAAACAAGCCTGCTTCCACACGCACAGCAGATATGCTTACTCAAATAAATGGTCAATGAAAAAAAAAGCTGCGTCACTCATAAACAACCTGTTTATGTTCCACTGGGCCCGCCGTCTGCTAGATTAATGTCAGACTGCGCCGTTTTATTGAGCTGTATAGCACAATATTGATCTTAATAAAGCCAGTAACTCCTCCAAATGAAATACGTCTTTAGGCAAACTGATACAAAGCACAAAAGAGCTCCCTCGCTAGATATAAAGACAGGAAGATATTAATGATGAACAGGTGCTGATCAGTAAATAGGAGCACAGCAAGGAGAACAAAAGAAAAGGAATAGATGCAAGAGAGGAGAGAGAGGAGGGAGCCATTAACACAGACCGCATTAATCTCCAAAACAAGGCCAAAAAACACAAATTACCTTCCCATAAAAATAGAAACAACCTGCTCAGACCTGCCAAGCGAACACAATCAAGTTAACCACCATCCTTCTCTGCTCTCTCATCGCTGCTTTGTCACTCCAGCCAACTCCAAAGCTACAATCTCTGTAGCCAAACTCGAGCCCCTTGGTAATTTTGAGAATGAATAGAGAGGTGGGATGAGGCCGGGGGGGAAAGAGGGAGAGGAGGTGGGGGGGGGGGACACAGGTTGTTTTCTGACCGTGATAACACTCCACCGTGGAGTGGAAATGAAAAGCGTGTGAGCATGAATTGAACCGAATGCACAAACGTTAAGCAGCCAAATTACAAGGACAGGTATCTTTTTACTTACCCTGTAATTTTATATAATTACCTGCTGTCGTCTGTGAGGGTTTTTTTTCTGCAAAATGCATTAGCAACGTGTTTTCTGATTCGTGGCCCAGAGCTTCGTTTTCCATCTACCAGTAAACAGAATGTTTACGGCTTCATATACGCTGCTAATGAGGAACAGCTCCAATTGTCAGGATGGAAAGGTTTATAACGAGAGAGTGTTTTTATGGTTGGCGACCAACAGGGAACACAAAACCTGAATTAGCTTCTGACGGTTGAAGGGGGCATTTGTACGTGTAAACAGTTGTTAAAAGACTTCTGTGGCTCCAAACTGTTCTTAAAGCGGCATTAGGCAGTATGTTTTTGGCATCATCGGGCATTTATTCTATAATAACCTTTCAGCATATTGTAATTCAAGTGTTCTGAGAGATAACTAGACTTCTGCACCTCCTCATGGATCTGTTTTCAGGCTTTAGAAAATCTAGCCTGTGTGGGAGACTTTGACCAATCACAGGTCATTTCAGAGAGAGAGAGCTTTCCTATTGGCTGTGCTCCGGTCATGTGACCGGCGTTTGGCGCTCCTTCAAGATGCCGGGTCACCAACTTTGTCATTTTACAGCTAAACCGTGCACTACAAGATGTTTCTGAAAACATTTGAGGAGAGAAATAGGCGTTAACGTAACAGAATATTGATTCATATTTGATCAGCGCTGCCTAGTTTGACCGTTTGGTCGGAGTTCAGAGTGATTGACAGCCGGCTCTCATAGACAGCAGATGGACAGCAGACCTCAGATCAGCTCTGACTGCTTGTTTTCCTTCGGTCAAAGACTTCTTGCAGATTTCAGGTTACCTGTTTCATGTACTTCTGTCAGGATATTGTGAACGTTTTTTATAAATAACTTTTTTTTAATCGTATTTGCTCCAATCTCGCCTACTTCAGCTCTAAGTGATTAAGTACAGTTTAATTTGAAACACAAAGTCCGTCTGTCTGGTTGTTGGTGGGAAGAAGTGGTCATCGCTGACCACAAGCTCCAGTCGAGGCTAATGGATAAATCAGCTTCATGTGGCTTCTCCAAGTGCGTCTTCAATTGAAAGTGATACCTAAAAATAGGGATGCACGGATACCGATACCGGATCAGACATCAGGCTGATACTGACTCAAAATAGTTGGATCGGATATCTGTGACAATGGAGCCAATTTATTCAATTCAATTCTATGTTTATATACTATATTATACATTATATAATGGAATTCATGTTTAAATATTGACCAATTTGTTGCTGCATTAAAAAAAGTTAACACTTGAATTATTATTCCTGGAAATTTTTAAGATTTTTTACCAAGTTGTTGGTGTACGATTTATTATTTTAATAATAAATAACAATTCATTTAATTAAAATCTATGATTTATTTGTTACATATTTTTTACAAAGTCTGTAAAGCAATGTTTAAGTCAAACTTGATGTTCCCTCATACATATACACTCACTGGCCACTTTATTAGGTACACCTTGCTAGTACCGGGTGGTCTTCTGCTGCTGTAGCCCATCTGCTTCAAGGTTGGACGTGTTGTGCGTCAGAGGTGGTATTCTGCATACCTTGGTTGTAACGAGTGGTTATTTGAGTTACTGTTGCCTTTCTATCATCTCCAACCACTCTGCCCATTCTCCTCTGACCTCTGACATCAACAAGGCATTTCCGTCCACACAACTGCCGCTCACTGGATCTGTTCTCTTGTTGGGACCGTTCTCTGTAAACCCTAGAGATGGTTGTGCGTGAAAATCCCAGTAGATCAGCAGTTTAATACTCAGACCAGCCCGTCTGGCACCAACAACCATGCCACGTTCAAAGTCACTTAAATCCCCTTTCTTTCCCATTCTGATGCTCGGTTTGAACTTCAGCAAGTCGTCTTCACCACGTTGGTGACCAGAGTTGCTGCCATGTGATTGACTGATTAGCTATTTGTGTTAACAAGCAATTGAACAGGTGTGCCTAATAAAGTGGCCGGTGAGTGTAGAATGATCCCAGTCACTTCCACACAGTGAGGCATACAGCTTAAGAGTCACACACTGGTATTGGATCGGTACTCAGTATCAGCTGATACTCAAAGCCCAGGTGTCGGTATCGGGGCTGAAAAGTTGGTGCATCCCTACCTAAAAATAAACCTTCGATTTTCAGCCAAGCTACTGGCGTGGCTCTAGAGATTGAAACGTTTGTGTGTCAGTTGGTCGGTCCACCACTTTGGACTCAAATAACTCAGCGACTATTGGATGGGTTGCCATGACATTTGGTTCAGATATTCCCCCCTGAGGACGAATAGTACTGTACGGACTTTTGGTGATCCCCTGAATTTTTCATCTAGTGCCACCATGACGTTGACATTTATGGTTTGGCGGTGAAATGTAGGCCTTTTCATTGCTATTCTGTTGCTAGTGCAACAGCTTTGGTCCAAGTTTACTTCCTGTCAGCTGCTGTATCAACAAACGTCGCAACAGGAAATATAAAGGGGCCCATTTTTAATGTTTATGTTGGATAGATAGAGCAGTGGTTCCCAACCTATCTTCCTTGAAGCCTCCCTACTTGTATCTAAGAAAAGCTGAGCCATCCTGACATCTTCAAAAAAAAAAAAAAATTACAAATCTTTGAGCAAAATCCTCAATTTGAATAAAGTGAGCAGACAAGAATTGCCTTATGTATAAAGGTATACCAATGAATGAGCCTGCGGGTGGCCAGAGACGGCCATCCTATCTGAGAGTATGACTCACAGTGGTGAGTCAGAGCTTTCCATTTGGTAATGAACCTCAGAGAAGCATCGTAAGCTGTATCAACCATGTGAAGACACTGAGCAGAGGAATGCATACACCGATCAGCCATAACTGCCACGACTCCACTAGACCTCTGAAGGTCTGCTGTGGTATCTGGCACTAAGGCGTCAGTAGCAGATCCTTTAAGTCCTGTATAAGTTGCGAGGTGGGGCCTCTGTGGATCGGACTTGTTTGTCCGGCACATCCCACAGATGCTCCATCGGATTGAGATCTGGAGAATTTTGGAGGCCGAGTCAACACCTCCAACTCGTTGCCGTCCACATGATGTAAAAGAAAACGTGAGTCGTCAGACCGGGCCACCTTCTTCCATCGCTCCGTCCAGTTCTGATGCCCATTGTAGGTGCTTTTGGCGGTGGACACGGGTCAGCATGGGGCACCCTGACCGGTCTGCGGCTACACAGCCCCATACGCAACAAACTGCTCCTCACTGTGTGTTCTGACACCTTTCTATCAGAACCAGCATTAACTAAACAGCAGTTTGAGCTCCAGTAGCTCTTCTATTGGATCAGACAACACGGGCCAGCCTTCGCTCCCCACGTGCATCAATGAGCCTCGGGTCTGACCCTGTCGCCTGTTCACTGGTTTTCCTTCCTTGGACCACTTTTGGTAGGTCCTGACCACTGCAGACCGGGAACATCCCACAAGAGCTGCAGTGTTGGAGATGCTCTGACCCAGTCGTCTAGCCAGCACAGTTTGGCCCTCGTCAAAGTCGCTCATATCCTTACGCTGGCCCATTTTTTCTGCTTCCAACACAAAGTTCAAAGTTCAAAATGTTCGCTTGCTGTCTAATATATCCCCCCCACTGCCAGCTGACGTTGTAACAAGATAATCCATGTTATTCACTTCACCTGTCAGTGGTCTTAATGCTATGGCTGATCGGTGTATGTGATCACTTTAGTCCAACACAGGTAACAAAGTGGCGGCAACAAGTCGCTTTTTTTTACAGGTTTTAACCTCAGCTTTTTCACCTCAAAACACACGTCAGACTTACGGAGGTCATGACAGGTGAGTAGAGACTGTCCATCTCAGCATCCTGCTCAGTTGTTGCAGAAGCTGGCAGCAGGATCACACCCACTCTCTGCAGGATGGATCTATAGGGACAAAGAGGATACTGTATCTCAGACATAATAATGAGTTTAATTTAAGAAGCCTGGAGCGATGATTCATCTCAACACGGTGCCTGCATGCATTATTTGTGGGGGGGAGGGTGTGTTTACTTCACCGCTTCTCTCTGTGTCTTTATACCTTAAGGAGGAGCTGCTGATGTGGAGGGGACACACAGTGTACGGGACTCTCAGGTTGTGACAGAAGAGCACCAGAGGGATGAGAGCACAGTCCATGATGCTCTGACGCATGTACACGTAAACCAGCAGAGATCCCTGAATCGCAGAACAGATGCAGCTTTGGATAAACCGGATTCCACACATTGCCATGCATTATGGAGAACAATGGTGGACTTTGCAGAGGTGGTGCACGGATTAGGAGTGTGCTTCTGTGGCTTCATATTCAATCAATATTATAATAAAGCTCCACCAGCTTCAGATGGTATCAGGGGAATGGAAGAAAACACATTGATAATTTAAAAGCAGCAGGGATACAAATCTGTACAATCTTATTATTTTTTTACACTCCAAGTTAAGAAAGATGTAGGCAGAGATTAAGATTATACGTGGGGAGTATGTTCAAGTGACAATATGTACTGCAGAGAGTGGCAGCTTACTGTGAGTGTTTTGTTTCAAGGTCAACAACAGCAGTATGTGGCCCTTTATCTTTATTTTATTTGGTTTTATTTTCCATTAAAATGGGGAAATGAAGAGCTACTATCGCAAACTCATTTATATATGGAGTGAAGTCAAAGCAGACAGATAAAATATGATTGTACTTTTGTGGATGGGAATGTGTCACTACAGTAAAAAAAGCAATAAGGTTTGCAATAAAAAAAACATGCAAGTAGTCAGAATATTGCCTCTCATAAAGACACGATAAAAGCATATTTATTACTTTCTTTTATTTTTGTTTATTAGTTTTTTATCTATCTGGCAAACTCATCCCAAAAGAGACTCTCAGTTACTGGTCTGTCAGTTACAATGACAGCATATGAATTAGTTTTTATTAGGGCTGTCAATCGATTAAAATGTTTAATCGCGTTTAATCGCATGATTGTCCATAGTTAATCGTGATTAATCGCACATTTATCTGTTCAAAATGTATCTTAAAGGGAGATTTGTCATGTATTTAATACTATATCAACATGAGAGTGGATAAATATGCTGCTTTATGCAAATGTATTGATCCAGAAACCCTCACAGGTACTGCATTTAGCAGAACAAATATGCTCAAATCATAACATGGCAAACTGCAGCCCAACAGGCAACAACAGCTGTCAGTGTGTCAGTGTGCTGACTTGACTATGACTTGTCCCAAACTGCATGTGATTATCATAAAGTGGGCATGTCTGTAAAGGGGAGACTCGTGGGTACCCATAGAACCCATTTACATTCACATATCTGGAGGTCAGAGGTCAAGGGACCCCTTTGAAAATGACCATGACAGTTTTTCCTCACCAAAATTTAGCGTAAATTTGGAGCGTTATTTAGCCTCCTTCCCGAAAAGCTAGTATGGCATGGTTGGTACCGATGGATTCTTTAGGTTTTCTAGTTTCATATGATACCAGTATCTTCACTCGAGCTTTAGACTCCTTGATCGATCGATCGAGCAAAAGATTGATTGCGTTAGTGGCGTTAAAACGAATTTGCGTTATTATCACGTTAACTTTGACAGCCCTATCAGTCCACAGTAAATAAAACATATAGTTTGATGAAGACATGTAAGTCACGGCGAGACTGTCACATGAAACAGTCCTTCATTATACTAATTCATGTGCGAAATAAATGTGAGCTGAAAATATAGACAATGGGATTATACATTTGAGGGTAAATTGAGAAACGGGATAAATCAAGAACTGAACCCATTGTTTACACGGTCGCCCTATTTACACGTTTCAAAAACGCATCGGACAGATTAAAAATAATCCAGAAGACAAGACACTATTCACATGGTGTAAGAAACCCTGAATATGCACTGACAACCAGCTGACAACCATTTGAAAACCATAAGCATCACTAGAATAATGCCCTGGCTGTTTTGCCCTCATTTACATAATAGGCTGCAATTTCAGTGAGATCTCTAAACTAAAGACATAGTTCACTGTGTTCATTCATGCCCATCTTCAACCTCTGCAACAGCAGCCCGACTCAGATTTATTTACTTGTATTTATTTAGTCAACCGTGTAATTAGAGTTGTGTAGTCTTCAGTAAAAAACTGACAATAATTAAGTATAACAAGACAAGTAAGAGAAACTTGAAAGTTTTGGGTATTTTTTTACAGACTTTTAAAAGTGTTCATACACATACTTCACTGAAAAATATCTTTATATTTGTCTTTACCTTGAAATGTGTTGTAGGGGGGGTGTACACACAGAGCTGTAGCTGTTTAGCATCTCATCAGACGGCTGAGCACATCCTGAGTGTGGCTGTGCAAAACATTATTCTAGTGTAAATGTGTAAATACAAAGTGAGCTTTCCATGTTTTGCAGGACGAGCTGACACCCTTTGGGGTTGCAGTTTGTGGCACATTTAATCATCTGTGAATAAAAAAAGGTTAGGACATTTCTTTGCATATGTATGTGTGTGTTTATAGATGCTCGCACCTCTTGGGAGGCTCTGTGCAAAGCCGGCAGATGGTTGAGGTTAACTTGAATGCTGCCAAACACGGATGAAAACATCTTCAGCATCACCCAGCTCAGGAATCTAGCCAGGAGAGGATTGTGGGTGGAGAGATGTATGGAAAGAAGAGGAGGAAAAAAAATTAATGAGTGGAGAAGATAAGGAGGGATGTACACGAGGGAATAATATACACATAACGGTGAGGCTAAGAAACAGCCACCAATAACGTGATGCCGAGCAGAAGGGTGCTTCTGCAAAGAGAGTGTGACAACATGTAAACGAGATAGATGGGAGCGAGACAACGCGGGAGAGAAGAGGGATAAGGTCGAGAAAGAAACTGATGACATAGGGAAGAAGCGAAATGGAAAGCGATAAAGAGAGGGGTGTGTGAGGGTGACAGCTGAAGATAGAGACGACGGCAGAGGCTGTAAACGAGGGAGAAGGAGAGAGAGAAAGAGAAGACAAGAAAAACAGTACAGGGCAGATTTTGAAGAGAGATTCCTAAAGACTAAAAGAAAAACTAAAAAGTTGATTTAAAGCCACAAGTTTCCACACCGTTTCTCTAGACATTTGCATAAATCTACTGCTTCCCGACAGAGTCATGGCACCCAATTTCAACTTAACATACAACACACATCTTTTCACCGGGAGCGGACAAAATTAGGGCTGCACAATTTATCAAATATTAATCGCAATCAAGATTTTGGCGTCCCACAATTAAATGAACATGATTGTCTGCCATATTGACGTTTAAAATGCTCTGCTCATACAAAAAACGCAGCTGCATATCAAATCAAGCGTTTCCTAAACTACCAGCCAGCCACCAGGGGGCGATCAAGATGTTTTGGCTTCACTTTTGGGGAGCTGTCATGCCACTGAGCGTGCAGCGTGCACCATGCAGCAGCGTGCAGCGTGCACCCTACAGCAGCGTGTAGCGTGCACCCTGCAGCAGCGACGGCAGTCCAGAGTAGAAGAGTAATAGACTGTTTATTACTCGTTTTGCAAAACAAAAACACACTAAGTTCAGGAGAAGAACCATTTTGATGCAAAGATTTGTCAGGAATGTAGCACAGCATGGAAGTGCAATGCTCTGTTTGTATAAATATTATATAATTATTATTATGATTAGAATATTATATATATGTGAAAGAGCAATAGAAATATTTTGACTCTAAAATCAATAACTAATCCTGATAAATAATCGTGATTATCATTTTGGCCATAATCGTGCAGCCCTTATCAAAATATGCTGCATGTCCTCCGCCGCTCAGGAACAAGTTTATTCCTCAACAACCGTGAGTCATTTTGAAGAGGATGTACAGTAGATAGTTATAAAACATTTGCAATCTGACAAACATCCTACATGTCTAGTGGTACAATGTGAACCATCTCTGTGTTTCTTCTCTTTCTATTGTTGTTGTTGTTTTTGGCTGGACTGCAGAGGGCCGGCCCTACAAACGCTAAAGTCTGTCACTGACTGAGTGATGAAGTTACACAATAGGTCGGCCGAGTGTTGGAGTTTCCTCATCGGCCGTTTCTCTTTCAAAATGAAAAGGCGAGGAACAGTCCTTTATCTAAATGAGCCCGTCCAGAGCGACGTGTCCAGCTCACGAAACTTGGACCAAGTTGTGAAAATAGGCAATCTAGTTCTAACATGAAACGAGATTCAGCCGTGGCATAGCCTGTTTCTCACTTAAAATGTTTTCAGAAGTAGATTTTGGTGGATTGTTTAGACGGAATAACAGAAAGTTAACAGGCAGGCCGTCAGGTTGTTTCCTGTTTGTAACAGCAAGCAGAAAAGCAGGGACCAATCAGGTGCATTCCACAAGAGGGTACGTCATCGCTTGAACGGCCAGTTGACTGGAGCAGTGCGTCCCTTAGTGTCCTCGCCGGACTTGGTGGACATGTACCACTGGATTTACCATTATAGACATGACCACTGACTATTTGTGTAACAATTTAGCCACAAATTCACAGACTGACCTGACTGTACACGGTGCAGTCATATACTCCGTTTTGACCGAGTCTTGTTCTTACTGTTCTGCCAAAGACCAGTAGAGTCATGTGTGGTCATCCAGGGGTCCAGATGAATGCAAATGTCCTTTTTAAATTTTCTGCACAGACAACTTTCATCAGTTTAATCATCAGTAAAAAAACATTAGCAGCTGTGATATCGATATAGAAAATATCTTGTTCTTGGATGAAAGCCTGTTTACATAAAAACAGGAGCATTTCAGTAAAATGTAATCACTAAGCCTCAAATTGTGTGAGAATAAGCTAAACATTGAACTATGCTAATCAGGTTAGAAATCATATTTTTGGTCAATATTGGATGAATTTGGCGACTATGGAGGGCTGTTTTGTTTTGTTTGTTTAGTTTTATTGCTCTATGAATTTGCTTCTGAATTCCCAACAGCTATGAATCCCGCTTTGACTGGCTTCTTCTCCACAGTAACAGCAGCTGATGCCCTTGGGTACGGTACTTTAGGGGATAAGGCTGGCAGTATTCTCTACTTTTGTTATTGTCAACAAATCCCATGAAAGAGACCCAAGGCCAAAAGTCTGTCTGTCAAAACATTCCAGCTCCTCCAGCCTGTCTGTCGCTCCCGTTGCTAAGTCAAGTTTATTTGTGTAGCCCGTTTAAAAGCAACTTGAGTGCCGTAAAGGTTGAAGAGAATATTATCAGCAAAAGCAACAAAACAACAACAACAACAGGTTGCACTGGAAAAATAGAAGGCAATATTATAATATGTGAACATATCTTAACCTTTGCACTATTTGTATTGTTTGCTCTTAAAGAACAAAACTTGCACGTAGACGTTTTTAGTTTATTCTTATTTTATTGTTGGTCGCTGGTGCTTTTCATATGAATCTTTCGGTCTCTCTGTACTGGCTCCTACTCTATCAGCTGACTTTGGGAGTTTCACTCTAAGATAACGAACATATCGTTGCAATCGAATTTTAAAAACTGTTCTCCTCTCTGCTGCTGTCAGTTGTCATTTCAGTACGAACCGATGCAACCCGCCTCCACCCAATCACTTCCAGTCTTCATCATATTCAGTGCCCAGTCCTGCTCCACATCCCTTTATCGGCTCTTCAGCTACTCCCTTCACCACCACCACCAGTGTTTAGACTCTGTATAACTTATCTCACCTTCTATGTACTACTATATACACAATGGAGTCTAATCGCCAAAGACTTTACACTATTCTACTTATCAAGCACCAGGTAATAAATTATTGTTCATTCAATCCGGGTCTCTCTTAAAGCTGCAGTAGGCCAGATTGGAGCAAATAT